>JAVQJG010206277.1:0-10150 GCA_036024015.1 Craterocephalus amniculus
GAGCTCTAAGGCCCCGCAGTTGGTTGGCCAAGAGTCTACCTGACTTTTCCCCATGTTCATAAAAATTACACTTGCTTCTAAGAAGCTGGCCATCCACACGACGGGAAGTGATGAGATTAAGTTCAGACTGGAGTTTTAGCCGTGTGCACAGTACCCGAGAGAGAGAGATTAAGGACAACCAGTGCATGGTCAGAAATAACGATACTTTCATAGCTGCAGTGTTTAAGGTTTGGAAGCAGGGAAAAATCTAGAAAAAAGTAGTCAATCCGAGAGTTAGTTTGGTGAACATGAGAATAAAAAGAGTATTCTCTGCTGGAAGGGTAGAGGAAGCGCCAAGGGTCAGAGAGGCTGCATTCAGACATGAAGGATTTAATTAATCTAGCGGATTTACTTAAGGTGGAGGGTTTGCGAGAGGAACGATCAAGAGTTTCGTTCATAAAAAAATTGAAGTCTCCCCCAAGGATCAGAGAGTGTGACTCAAGATTGGGAAGTTTGGAGAGGAAACTTTGGAAAAATTGTACGTCATCTGAATTAGGGGCATAAAGGTTGGCCAAGGTGACATACCTGTCTCCCAGCTTGCCTGAAACAAAAATAAACCGCCCATTCCTATCTGAAATAATTTGGGAGGGTACAAAGGAAATGTGTTGGTCAATGAGGATTGCAGTGCCCCTAGCCTTACCACCAAATAAGAAATGAAAAACCTGCCCAGGCCAGGCTCTATTTAGTCTACACTGATCCGAGGTACGGAGATGGGTTTCCTGGTGAAATACGAATGCTGCTTTGAGATGTTTTAGGTGTGAGATTACTTTGGTTCGTTTCACATGGTGGTTCAGCCCCTTTACTTTCCAACTAATAAAGTTTATATCACTCATTATCAACATGGATGATATGGTGACATCCTGCCAGAAAAGCCCGAGGGGGGAGGGGGAAGGGGGGGGGGGGGACATGCATACAAACCCATACCACAAAAAAGGAGAAACAAGGAGAAGAGAGAAAAAAAAAAAATAATAATAAAAGACAAAAATAAATAAAAAATAAGCACAAAAGCCACAATGAGGCTTGATATACTAATATCAAGGTCTTAGTCTTTCCTTAAATGGTAAATGGACTGTACTTGTATAGCGCTTTTCTAGTCACAGACCACTCAAAGCGCTTTACACAGCACCTATATTGGAACATACTGGGTGCTTAGGAGCTAACATTCATACACCCGATAGGCACATCGGGAGCCAAGGTAGGGTTCAGTCTTGCCCAAGGACACTTCGACATGTGCCGGCGTGGAATTGAACCGCCGACCTCCTGTATTAGTAGTCGACAGCTCTATCCACTGAACCACAGCCGCCCATTACTAAACCAAGAAACCTGCTTGATTAGCATGCTAAGTCTCACAAATAATTAAAAGAGCAGATGAAAACAACCCACTGAGAGTGACCAGATCACCTATACATAATAGCAACAGCTTTTTAATATAATAGTTCTCCTCTTCCGGCACTGCCGGAGGTCGATAGCAGTTAAAAGTTATGGTAACATAAAATAGACTAGAACAGATAAACAGGGATTTACAACAAACCTGTACATTCATGAACAAATGAGCAACAGCTTCATAAAGTATGCCACAGACAGACTCACGGTCCGTATTGCGGCTGCGGTGCGGGGGTAAGCAGTCTGAGTTACTCACATGACCAAACCGGCCTCGAGCCCGAGGACAGCACCAGAACAGCACGGCTAAGCCTGGGATCACGGTGGAGAAGATGGGCTATCCTCCACGCTCCTGAGAAAGTTAGCAGCTTCGGCCACAGAGGGGAGCCATTTCCTCTCGCCGCTCGGGAGCGCGACGCGAAGCCTCGCGGGGTAAAGGAGAGATGGACGGAGACCGCGCTTATAAAGTTCAGCCATGACCTCCTTATATTCCGAACGTTGTAGTGTAGTGTAGTCTTCGTAGATCCGGATCTTGTGGCCGGCATATTCCAGGCTGCCGCGTTTGCGGGCTTCCCTGATGACCAGCTCTTTGACTTGGAAGCGGTCGCGAGCCAGGACCGGGCTTAGCGACGGGGCTGCGATGGGCTCTGTCAAGTTCTGGGGCCGTGGGGAGGACGCCATCACCAAGGACGTCGACGAGAAGCTGGGAGAAGAAGGCAGTGGGACGACTGTCCTCAATAGATTCAGGTAAGCCGACGATGTGGACGTTTTGTCTCCGGCTGCGACCCTCCAGCTCAGCCAGCCTGGACTGCAGCCATTTACTCTCCTCCATGAGGGAGGCGCATGCAGCCTCGCTGCGGTCGAGACGACCACCGACCTCCTCCGCGTTAGCCTCCAAATCCGCGATTCGCCTGCCGTGATCAGAAACAACGGTCTGGATCTGGTCGAGCTTCCCCTCGAATGTGACAAAGGAGGATTTAAAATCTGAAGCCAGCGAGGCCCGGTGTTGCTTGAGGAGATCGGAGATTCGCTGTACAGTTAAGCTAGCCACGCCGCCGCTGATGTCCCCAGAGGCCACCGCGTGTGAGTCCTTCTTTGATTGTTTACCAGATGTTACTTGGAGCTGCTATAGTTGAAGAAGATTAAGGTGAGGATCTTCGGAACCAAAAAACAGGTTGTATTAAAGGAAAGTCTTAAAAAGTCGTGAGAGCACGCGAGCCGCACACCTACTCCATATCCGCCAAACCGGAAGTCGATCCAGTTTAAACTTTTAATGGTGTTTCTGCGTGGAAGCACGCCTGAGATCTATCGTCTCAAAGTGGCATTGCTCTGTGCAATGCAGGTCCTGCGATGCTCAGTGAGCTTGGAGCCCTAATAACAACAATAATAAATAATAATTTCCTGTGTTGTCATAGTACTCATGTAACAATGAAATTCTGTACGCCCCCCTCCCCACTCCCCCACAAGTGCAAGATCAATTACTAATGTTCTTTTTACTGTTAAAATCATGTTTTTCACATGAAGCAGCTAAGCGGACTATAATGTCTCTTGTTGTGGTGTTGCCAAGGTAACCTGACAGCACCTACAGGTTTGCAGCAGATATTATTGTGTTACTCCTTTGTGTGATCCAGGGAGCTTAGTTGATATGAATGTCAATGTGTGTATGCGCACGGTGCGCCGTCAGGGGATCAAGCCGGATATAGAAAAAATGTGCTAAACGGAAGTGCAGCTCCTCCTCCTCTTAACGAATTCCAATGAAAATATGGTGATTTTCTGCCTGAAAATATGTATTTCTTAACAATATCAAGGAAATCGGGGAGGACATGTGATGGTAAGTTTCTATAACATCATAAGGAAAATTTGGCCTTGAAAAAACTAAACAAACACATTGGACCTCCTGGTTTCATGCAGAAGACCAGTATGTCAGACAGAAAAGGGTTAAAAATATTAACGGAAAGGATTTTAATCCTAAACAACAGCAGCTCAGTAAGTTTCAGTGGAAAGTTGTCAGTCTGATGTAAATGCTGTGTTTCCATGCTGCTGAGTGCTGAACACAAAGCATGTTTATGCTAGGTGAAGCTAAGCTAGGCGACAGCGTTGGACGGTTCACGCCTCTGGGTTGTTCATTAATTTATGATAATGGTTACCTCGTCTGGCATTATCCCTTACTTAATTGACACCCTGCAGCCAATCAGAATTGAGTATTCACCCAGACCATGGTATAAATACGTACGTCTACCGCTTCGCTTCGTTTCTCTATGATAATAACATGAGAAATGTCATACTACAAACCATTTTGAATGATTCAGATTCTAGGAATTAAAACTCCCATGAATAGGTGGTCCGTGAAAGTAGCTACTCCATGTGTTTAAAGGCCATCATAACCTATTTTGTGAAATTGGTTAAGTGGAGCAAGTCCTGTACTGAGGTGTCATGAAAGGGTTTCAGATGTGGTGGAACAGTTTCAGATGTAGCTTGAAGGTGTAATTGTTGAGGAATCAGGACCCAACACTGTGCAAAGCATAATTTCCTGTTCTAAGTGGGCAGGGCTAAGGTGTGTCATGGACGACTACATGGATCTGTTCTGGGTCCCACCCTGATTAGATGCTGTCAGTTTGACTGAGATTGGATGAAATATGAGTGATTTATAAGGATTTTTGTGGCAATGGCGTGGTGTCAAAATTCACCATCCGCCATGTACACACTCATTAACCTAATTTTGCTTTTGACCACAGTCATCTTTATCTCATTTCAAACTTATTTCAAGTTGAAATGACAAAATCCTTAGGACAAGTATGGTAAATGTATAACAAAGAAATGGATTCATATCCTCTCAAAAATGGCACTCTTTGAGTGGGCCCTAGAGGAATGGCGACTGAGTAGACGTGTTTTTTGGAGCTCCCTGTGGCACGCCCGCATTCACTTCATAAAAACCATTAATATTAAGATCTATGCCGCTTTTTGAGCCCTAAAGCAAGTGGTTTCGCTGCTCCACACCTTCCCATCAACTCGAGAAGAATAATGGCTGGAAGACGCAAGGGAAAAGGACGGCAGCTAGCCGAAGCTACGGCTTAAGCTAGCCATGCCAAAATTAGCCCAGAGAAGAGGACCGCTGCAGAGGAGGAGAAGTTACCGCTAATGTTGCAGAAAATCTCAAAGAGCATCCTCCAGTTAATTAACGAGAGGTTTGACAAATTTGAGCAAAGTTTTAAAAGTCTAATTGCTGACCAGCAAGCACTAATTGAAAGAGTCGGAGAGGTGGAAAATCAAGGGACAGACCATGAACGCCGCATCCAGAGAGTGGAAACCTGGCTAACAGAGCTACAACAAGAAAACAAAGTCCTCTGCTTCAAGCTCTCAGACCTAGAGGGAAAATCAAGGCACAATAACATCAAAATAGTGGGCATTCCTGAAGAGGAGAAGAAGGGAAGGCCTTCCGACTTTGTCTCCAAGTTGATCCCCACGCTAACTGGAGTGGAAAACTTCGACAAACTTGTGGTCATCGATAGGGCACACCGCACCTTGCAGCTCAAACCAGAGGCAGGCTCTAAGCCGCGCACCATCATTGCTCGAGTGCACCTGGCCCAGGAAAAAGACAAAATTCTCCGGCTTGGAATACAGCGCGCCTTTGAATATGGGGGAAGACAAATTTTTATCTTCCCCAACTACATCACGGAGGTGATGGTGAAACAGCGGAGCTTCAAAGATGTGCTGAAGCTGCTTCGAGACAAGAAGATCCTGCAGTCTCTTCGCTTTCCAGCACGGCTTCATGTTCACCATCGGGGACAGGTAAAAGTGTTTAACAATCCTGCTGATGCCAAAAACTTTATGGATAACGAACTCAATCAAGAAGAACGACACTCTGCCAATAATAATGCATTAGCAGGTTGTTTTGTGACTTTTGGCATGTTACTCTAATAACGCGTTTGTTGTGTGCCACATGGAGAAGTTTCTCCTTTGTTTTTCTTTCTTCTCTCTCTTTTCTTTTTGGCCTGCAGCCCCAGGTAGGATGAGGGTAGCCCAGCTTCTTTTGGGGAAGCTATGGGCAGGGATATTGTTCACACTTGGGTTTCAAATAAGTGTTTCTTTTGTGTTATGTTGTTTACTGCCAGACAAAAATTTGATGTTACTCTTTAGTTGCAATGATACAACACGTGATACTTTCTTTGATTTATGAAAGCAAATGACCACTCCTGTTGCACTTTGTCCTTGGTCTCATGGAATGTCCGTGGTCTGTATCAAACGTGGTAAAGTGTTTGCGTCCTTGAAGGCTGATATTATGTTTCTCCAAGAAACACATACTAAAACTACACGACAGAGAAAACTTAGGGCCAACTGGATCTCCCAGGCCTATCAATTACCCTTTACATCTAAAGCCAGAGGGGTGGCAATTATTTTCCGTAAATCTGTACCTTTCAGTTTTCAGTCCTGCAAAACAGATCCTAAAAGTCGGTTCATCATTATAAATGGGCTTATAAATCTGTTCCCTGTGACCTTAGTTAATATATATGGACCAAACTCTGATGACCCAGGTTTTTTTTCGCAAAGATTTTGATATGATTCCAGATGATGACTCCAGTCATTTGTTGATTGGAGGAGATTTTAATTGCTACCTGGATCCTCATCTTGACAGGATTTCCACAGCTCCACCACCCAATATCCTTTCTGTACAGATGCTCAATTACTTAATTAAATCCAAAAGAGCTGCGGATATTTGGAGATTACAGCACCCATCTGGTCATGACTACTCTTATTATTCACAGATTCACAAGTCCTTTACACGCATTGACTATTTTTTGTTGACTCTACACTAATTCTTAACATTGAATGTAGCAAGTATCACAATATAGTAATATCAGATCATGGTCCAGTTAGCATTAACCTCAAACTTTCTCTCCCCAAACAGATTTACTGTTGGTGCTTTAACCCCATGTTACTTGCAGACCCGGCCTATCAGCGAACAAACCATCCTATTCCTTGGACCGTTGAACGATAATGGGCAAGTTAATGATTCAACTCTGTGGGAAACCTTTAAAGCGTACATAAGGGGACAGATCATTTCATATGAAAGTAAACAAAACAAAGTCAAACGTGGTAGACTGAAGGAGATTGAGGAAGAATAAAAAATTGCAGACCAAGTTTATAAAAACACCCGACTTCAATCTGACTATGAAAATATAATATAATTGCAATATGAGTATGACACTATTCTGGGCGAGCAGGTTCGTAAAATATTATTAAAGATAAAACAGAAACACTTTGAATTTGGCGATAAGCTTCACAAACTATTGTAGAGGCAGCTAAAAGGCAATAGGGCAGAAAGAGCCATTTACAAAGTTAAGTCGAACACAGATGTCTTGCTGACGGATTTGCAAGATATTAATGAAAGCTTCAGAGAGTTCTATTCTGATATGTATTCTATGAAGACAACAGCCTCTTAGGACCATTTCGATCATTTTTTCAGCTCTTTTAGCCCTTCCACAATTGGATGTATCGTCAAAAATGAACATCTGGATTTAGAATTTACTATTTCGGAGATACAAGAAGCAATGAAGGCATTCCCTTCTGGAAAGGCCCCTGGTCCAGATGGATACGGCCCGGAATTTTACAAAGCTTTTGGAAATATGTTGGCACCCCTATTATTGCGAATGATTCGACACACTCATTCAAGAAAATCCCTTCCACCCCCCCAAATGATGCCAATGTCTGTGTTCTCTTAAAAAAGGAAAAAGATGAAACATATCCCAGCAGCTATAGGCCCATTGCTTTATTAAACTATGACCTGAAAATAATCAGAAAGATTCTAGCTATGTGACCAGGGAAGAGCATAGCAAACATACACTTTGATCAAACGAGTTTCATTCCAGGTAGATACTCTTTCATAAAAACAAAGAAGGCGTAGCAATACTATCTTTAGATGCACATAAAGCCTTCGATACAATTGAGTGGCCATTACTTTTCTACAACATTAGAAAAATTTGGTTTTAGCAACAGTTTTATTGACTGGGTCAGAATTTTATATAAGAATCCCAGATCTTCCATACTCACAAATGGGAATAAATCCAAACTGTTTTTATTACAAAGAGGTGTACGACAGGGGGACCCTTTGTCCCCCATGCTATTTGACATCACATTGGAACCACTCGCAATAGGAATCCGAGCCCACCCAAACATCAGGAGCATCAAACTGGGCAAAACAGAGGCTCCGGGTGATACTATATGCTGATGATCTCCTTATCTGTCTGGGCAATCCTAAATCTTCCATCCCTGCTCTCCTGGATTATATTAACTCATTCAGCAGTATCTCTGGTTACACAATTAACTGGGGAAAGAGTGAATGTATGCCTCTGGGGGACTGCTTGCCTCTGGAATTTCTAGACACCTTGTTCTTCAGAGTAGTACATGAGTACTTTAACTACCTTGGGATAAAATTGACAAATAACCCTGCACACCTTTTCAAAGCTAATTTTGCTGAATTGGTGGATAAGCTTAAGGCCAATATTGACACCTGGAGGGCATTACCTTTGATTGGACGAGTTAATGGAATAAAAATGGTTAGTTTACCTACATTCTTGTACTTGTTTCAGAACTTACCCATCTCATTAGGCAAAAGTAAAAAAAAAAAATTGGACTCTATCATACTTTCATTTGTGTGGGGCTATAAATCACACAGGGTTTCTAAAGCCCAGTTGTATAAATCAACTAATGAAGGTGGTCTTGGCCTTCCAGACTTCAAGCACTATTATCGGGCAGCTAACTCCAGGGCTCTCACCTATTGGAAATGTGGCACCACAGGTGTGGGACAGGAAGGTTTTACCTCCTGGTTACAACTTGAAGCTCCTGATACTTACAACAATGGCATATCGCTTTCTGCATGGTTATTATCCAATCCTATATTAGATAAATCAACACAGAAAAGCTTTGTCCTAAAGAACTCTGCGCATATTACGTCAGATTAAAGTAGCTAATAAGTTCCCTAAGGATTCTGTATATGCTCCCATTTGTCAAAATCCTTCTTTTAGACCTGGCCAGCTGGATGGGACATTTGCTATCTGGAAACGAAGGGGTATTGCAACTTTGGCTGACTTATATATCGATGGTTACTTCACTTCATTTGCTCAACTACGCAGCAAATATGACATACCTTAATCACACTTTTTTCGCTACCTCCAAATTAGGCATTATGTCAAACAAACATTTAACCACTTTGAGACCATCCCAAACTCTCATCATTTTCATGATAATCTACTGCTTGCTCCGGACACAAAACATTTATTAACTAGATTTGTAGATTGCTTTACTTCCTCTGTCTCCTCAGACTCCTTTAGGCAAGCATGTGCAAGAGACCTTAACTCTGATGTACCACCACGGCTCTGGGAAAAAGTATTGGCCCTGGTTCATTCTTGTTCTGTTAACACACGCTATCGATTGAATAATGCATTCTATGGATCACCTTGTATTGAATCAAAGACTAAATTGAACAAAATATTTCCATCAATATCCCTCCAATGTGATAAGTGTTCTTCTGCTGAGGGATCTCTGGCACATCTCTTTTGGTTTTGCGCCAAACTGTTTGGTTTTTGGTCAGCAATCTTCAGCTGGTTCTCCAAATGTTATTCTAGAGACATTTTACCCAACCATAATCTGGTAATATTTGGATGTTCTGCAGAAACACTAAGCTACACATCGGATATGCAAGCATCCCTGCACCTCGGAATGGCGGTTGCTAAAAAGCTTGTGTTACTTGCCTTAAAATCCACCACTCCTCCAACGTTTGACCCCTGGCTTAAGGAAATGGTATCTGTAATACAGATAGAGCGGCTTCGACTGGACAAACCAGACAAACAAAATAGGCATCAGACTATATGGGGGCCATTCTTGGTCCAGTGCCACATTACTGCATGATCTGGACTGAAGGACATACTGAACAATCACTCTGTGCTGTATTAATGTATGTATCGTCTGTTTCATCTGGCAGTTTTTTTTTTGTTTGTTTGTTTTTTTGTTTGTTTATTTGTCCGTGTTTTGGTTTCTTCTGTGAGCTAAAAATGGCACTCTTTGACTGATAGTCAACTTCCTGTTGACTTTAGCCTATGGGTTGATGAGACTTTTTTGCTAGTTCTGGCCTTGTGCATGTGTGTAGTGAATTTTATCCATGTAGGTAAATGTAGTAACTATGAAAATAGGTTTATGTTATCAATGACCAGACCAGAGTCCAGACCAGAGACCAGACCAGAGTCCAGACCGGAGACCAGACCAGAGTCCAGACCGGAGAACAGACCAGAGATCAGACCAGAGTCCAGATCGGAGACCAGACCAGAGTCCAGACCGGAGACCAGACCAGAGATCAGACCAGAGTCCAGATCGGAGACCAGACCAGAGTCCAGAGACCAGACCAGAGAGCAGACCAGAGTCCAGATCAGAGACCGGACCAAAGACCAGAGACCAAACCAGAGTCCAGACCAGAGACCAGACCAGAGTCTAGACCAGAGACCGGACCAAAGACCAGACCAGAGTCCTGACCAGAGACCAGACCAGAGTCCAGACCAGAGACAAGAGTCCAGACCAGAGACCAGACCAGAGTCCAGAGACCAGACCAGAGTCCAGACGAGAGACCAGAGTCCAGACCAGAGACCAGACCAGAGTCCAGACCAGAGACCAGAGACCAGACCAGAGTCCAGACCAGAGTCCAGACCAGAGTCCAGACCAGAGTGCAGACCAGAGTCCAAAC
>JAVQJG010206290.1:0-21222 GCA_036024015.1 Craterocephalus amniculus
CAATAAATGCTCCAATGTCTCTTTTTCTTTAATCTACAAAAAAATGAAAGATCAAAAGAAAAAGAAAACTCCTCTAACTGACAACAGATTTGTGAATCTGAACTTTGTTTTTTAACCTTTTACTGACATTGGTTATCCTTCTACTCACAAATTAATCCAAATCAAATTAATTTGGTGCCTCTATATAAAAAAACTGCATTAGTACTTTAAAGTTTACTTAACTTTGACAGAATTTGCACTTTGGCAAATAAAAATAAAAAAAATCAACAATAATTGTAATCTACAGTATTTATTCCTTTCTTTGTAAAAATGCGCTTGCTAATCTTATCCAAATTGAGAAACACTTAAAGTATCATTTGTACTTGAACAGTGGAAACTTGAACAAAGATTTCGCCACATCAATAAAGCATCTCGACTCAGTATGAGCGATGGCGAACAACACAGCTAAAGTGAGGAGTGGTGAATTAGAGCTACATTGATAA
The DNA here is from genome assembly GCA_036024015.1 of Craterocephalus amniculus. NCBI lineage: Eukaryota > Metazoa > Chordata > Actinopteri > Atheriniformes > Atherinidae > Craterocephalus > Craterocephalus amniculus. Next base: position 483 of record JAVQJG010206290.1, read on the forward strand.
ACATTGTGTTGATTAGCTTGCTCTGATGCATCAAATTGATTGTTTCATATGCATAATGTTAAAACAATGTTATCTTTTCCCATGCAAATTAAGATCAGTTAAGAAAAATGGGCAAATAAAATGCAGACTTGCTGACTTCCAGTGTGTTTCTAACAAGATCCAATATTCAGAAGCAAAGCAATCAGACATTCACACAGAAAGGCAGCGCTCTGAGGAGACAAGATAGCTAAGTGGAAAGAGAAACAGAGGGACAGGAACAAAGATGAACAGATAAGTCCGAAGCACGGTGGCGTAAACAAGTCCAAGGAGCATGCTGTCATGACCTGCGCTGACCCCCGTGACAATGTGACTAATAGCCTTGAAATATACGAGGACTGGGAGAGCAAACGCCAGCAGAAACACACACAAGGACTCACACGGGTGTGGAGCTGCCATTACGACCAATTCAGTTCCAAATGAAAACACTGAGAAAGCTTCAGGCTGAATGAAACAGAGAGGATAAAAGTGTTGCATGACTGGAACTTCGAGGAGTCTGCTCCTGTCATTTGTCTGAGGAAGAATGAGCAGAAACGTCTCTTACCGTCGGTTCAGGAGAGGAGTTTTTTAAGCTTTAATTAGGAAAAGAAAGACAAATCTCAACTAACTTCAAAAATCCTTTTCACCTCCAAACCATTAGGCGTGATTTTGTAAATCTGCTGCTTTACTTTAACACAAAATGGGAATATGCTTTACAGCACAAAAAGGCATCTGTTCCAGCGATGCAGAGCGAGATGAGGCTTTCAGTGTTCAGCACTGCGGCAGATGGTGGATCAGGGTGTAGTGCTGTACTGAAGAACAGATAATCCACTTGTATATCGTTAAATTATAACATGACATTATTTTACACTTTCATTGTCATTACACGATGCCGGGTAGAACATAAGATCAAGGCATGAAAACACAGTGTCCAGAATGGTGTGAAAGAGATTTAATACAATATAACCTCTATCTACCAGCTGTCTTCTCTTATTGCTATCTCTGTTTCCATCCATAAGCTGATCTTTCTTTCGGTTTTATACCTGGAGCTGCTACTCATCATAGCTGACATGGGCAGGGGCTAGACACGCTATGGACAAGTTGCCAGTTCATCATAGGACTAATAATAAGGATTAAAACCTTCTTTGGACACATCAGTCACAAGGTAGTAGATGGTGTAGGAGTCAAAATAATAATCACTTAACAAAGCCGAGGTCTTTATAGTTCAAGCTACTCCAAACGTCTCTTTTTTATTGTGGAGCACAAGATACTCGGCACAAGATACATTGACATTTTTTAAGGGTTAGAAAGTACATGAACCTCAAGTACTACCAGGAGATAAGGGCTTCTGGAGTCACGGATGCTAATCTAACTATGTGACACTTAGCAAATACCAGCAGCCTTGCATCTCTTCTCATATTTATGCTGCATTTACAACTTAGCACAGAGATGATAAGAAATAACTACAGTAGTATTGATCTTCTTGGTTGTGATTTTAAAAGGCAATCTTTATGCTCATGGCATCTTTTTAGCACTCACCCTGTTGATTTGACAAGAGATATTTAATCATTCTGAGCAACTCTCTAGTTATAACCCTCCTCCCTTTGTCATGTAAAAAATATAAAGAAATTAATTAATCACAATTTAGAGTATGATTTGCCACATAAAATAATATAGAATATACACTTAGAAACTCTTCTGAAAGATCACATTTGTTATTACCTTCATGTTAAACTTTCTAAGCTCCTGTTGTGCACTCATCATTACAATGTTTAACAGGATGGAAATGAAAAAAAAAATTGTAGCGTTAAATATGGGGTTTTATCCGAGTCAATTTTAAATTCATGGACTCAAACTGCAAAAAATGAGATCAGCTGAGGTAAAAACTATTGAAAAAATCGCTCAAGAAACTTTGAGGTCACAAAAAGATCTTTTCAATGAAGTTGTGGTCAACATTGCAATGTACACAAAATCCCATCTAACCGAGTGGCTAATTGGCCTAGCATACTTATTGCACAGTAATGAGGTCTTAGTTCAGTTTTCCTCGTTTCTGTACTACTGACTATTGAGGTCAACCTCTATGGGTCAAGCACCAACAGCTACTCCGACTTGACCTGATTAGAGCTCAAGTGTCTGTGATATTGCTACTCCACTCCCGAGGTTTTCTGAGATTTTTGGCGCGTTGTTTGCTATACAGCATGAAATTGACATCTTGAAGCATGACAGGTGTGATACATATAACTTTATGTAACTTTCTGGTTTGCTGGCTTATGAGTATGAGTTGTTGGACCTCCTAAAAGCTGTCTTTAAGAGAGAAGTGTGTTTTTTGACTTTAAGTAAGACGATGCCACAGTTTTCTGTCGGTGGCTGATGTGTTTTTTACTTATTTCATCCCCTAAATAGAATAGCAGCAAGAAGTGACATCAAACAAAAATGAAATGTGTAAGATGCAGCAGGCAGCAAGTCTGGATTAAATTTATAGAAAGTTGGGGGAAGGGCTGAGATTAATAGAGTGATTGATTGCCTAGGCCTTAAGAAAAAGTGTGAGGTGCCCTATTTTTCACCATGCTCATTTTTTCTCTCTCATCGAGTTTCATCCTCCCAACTCCTGGATCATTTTGCCACTGGGCCTTCCCGCTGCTCCTCTCTGTCTCACATCTAACTTTGACATTGTGTGTCTTTCTGCATATGTTCCAGTCTCACGCTCATGCCAGACCCAGCGTTGCAGTAATAATACATACCCACACATTATATTGATGAGGGAAAAAATAGAGAAAAGAAAACAGCAAGAAGCGAGGAGGAGAAACTTGTCTGGAGAGAGCTAAATATGACAAATACCTACTTTAATTTCTCATTGGAAACCTTTTGTAATTTATAGTTGACTGACCAGAATGTCTACAAATCAGTTTCTACCCTGATAATCCACATGCTGAATACAATTTCAGCTGCTCTGCAAAGTGGTGTGCAGGAAAGCAGAATGTTGCTTGTATTACTTCAGCTCTCTGCTGTGAAGAAGGCATCGGGTGTGACAACATTCTAAAACAAGAATGGACTGTTAAAGCTTGGCGATGAATGCTGCCGAGTCGCAGATCCGGTCCAAGTATTGATGAATAGTTTCCACAGACAAAAGTAATTCAAGAGATGGAAAAAAGTAAGCCCATTAATTCTGTCGTTAATAACAAAGCTTTTTCCCATTTCCTTGAATTCATCTTCAGATTTTACTGTCGGCACATAGTCAAAGAAGTCCCAGCGTGCCCCTTACTCTTCACTTTTGGATTTATTTCCTCTCTTTTCCACCATGGCAGCAACATCATCCGCATGCAAACTCACTCGTGCGTATTCATTTTGATATTTAAGCTGTTGATTCTGCAGAAAGAGATATTATTACTCATCTGCTGACATCTCTCCACCAGCTTCCAGTCCAATATAGAATTGATTTTAAGATTTGTATTTAAAGCTTTGCGCATGCTGGCACTAGAGTACATTTCTAAACTTCTCTGCTTTTACTCCACCTCCAGACCACTTAAATTCAACAATTGTTTTTAAGTTGCTTCTGAGTAGAGATTAGTTAGGCAGAGGGTGTCTTTGTAATGACTGCTCCCAAGCTGTTGAACAACCTTCCATTGTCAGTTTGAGTTCTACTCCATGGCTTTTAGCTGTATTTAATATTCTTGCTATAATATACTATAATATCAGCTCAGTGCTTGTGGGAATGTAGATTTAGTTTAACTAGAAAAATTGCCAAATCAGATATCTAAATGTCATCTTGTGTACAACATGTGCTAATAACTTGAAGATTTCTGAGCTCCACTGTACACATGAAAAAAGATTTTAGATATTAATGTTAATTCAGTGTTGACTCATTTTGAAATCTGTGCTAAATCCTTTCAGTTTTGAAACAGTTTTTTTTTTCTCTGCAACTTCCAGTGTTTGTCTTTGTCGTTGCTCCCACTCGCGCTCACCGTCATTCAAACCATACAGCATCGCTGATGCCGGTTCAGGATGTTGCACTTACCGCCCACATTTGCAAAAACACCATTAGCGAGAGGAGCAAGGTTTGATGGGTGAAAGCACACACAGACACGCACACACATGTAGACCAACATAAGCAGGACACAGCCTCCCTCACATAAATTGTCGCCTGTCACACCGCCTTGATACATTCTGCCACCCGCATATACACAAGTCCATTTCGCAAGACAAGTCCATGTCAAAACATGTTTTCTAAAGCCACTGAATCTTCCAGCGAAGCTCCTCCAACCTCATAACTTCTTCTTTATGTTCTTTTCTGACTTTCTCACAGTCTCTTCCTCTCCCTCCAGGCCACCCTCCTCTCCCTTTCCCTTTGTCGTGTACCTTCACTCCTGGGAGGCAATTACTGTTTTCCCCTGGCCTCAAACTAATTAGCTTAAAAACTCCCATAAATAAATAACGCATTTGCTGATTGACTGAGTCTGTGTGCGCACACCATTTGAGCACTTATGTTCTTGCCCTTACGTGTAAACAAATGGAAAATTAAGTTGAATATATAAATAATGATAATATGGTGCAGATCTAGGCAAGCTGGCTTCCAAAAGAAACGGCAACGAAGTGAGTGCTGCAATACGAACGTGCTCGGTAGACAGGCTTTTATGGTGGCTCGGTATCGATCGTAAGAAACGACACGTACATCTCCACCAGATTAATTTGGATCAGATATGAAATGTGAGCATGCAGACACATGCACACACAGTGTACATTATCTGACAGCTCATTTTAATCTTGTTGTAAGGTTTGTGAAATTCAGAGTGATTCAGGCAACGTCTGCTCTGCAAAGCTATTACTACTCGTCACATTTAATGATCAACTAAAAGAAGTATTCTTCTTTTTTTAAATCCAGACTCAAGAAAACTAATAAAATACACACATAAAAGGACAATAACTGCAGAGGAGACACAATATATCTATCAACTAACAAAATGGACACAAATCTCAGTCTTTTTAGACTTCATGTGTTGCGCACATGTAAGCATTTTTGGCATGTTTATGCAATTAGGTCATCTGTTGCTGCACTTTTTTTTTTACCAGGGCAAGATAAAAACTCTCCAGTCTTATCACCTGATTGCAAGGTTGGCTGGTTTGAATAAAATCAAACAATTTTAGTTTATCACTCAAGGAAATTTCATAAATGTCCATGAATTAAATGTGTGCATACAAGTAGTTATTTTTTCTCGGAGCTGAGGTATAGAAAAAAAGATATATAAAAAATGCAAATAAACAAAAAGGGGGGCAAATATGAGATGAGGCATCCAAACAGGAAAAGAAGATTTCCAGGGATATATTACGTTTTCAGTTTGAGCGTTTTGCAGCATTCGGCCCATGAACACACACGGGGTACAGCATGGAAAATTAAGTGCACCTACAGCTTTAAAAGATGGACTCACATGCATGTGTGCACACAGAGACACACAAATAACTCTTGGTTCATTGATTCCTCCTGAGGAACATGGGGTTACTCTTAGTAATAGCACTGTCTCTCTGTAGCCAAAAGGAACATCAACACATGCATTTACACACAAAACACTTGGCACCCTGATCGAGGGGAGAGCATGTCCCATTTTTAATAACAAAAAAGCTCTAGGGAGCCGTGTGTGTTGATAGCTAAATGACACTTACAGGTTGATGTGCTGTGGATATGGCAGGGAAAAAATAACAGGCTGCCAGGCACAAGGGGGAAGGAGGCCAGGCCTACATGGGGAATTCATGCAGCATTGAGGAGCTGATTAAAGTGCCTGGCAGAAAAACTGGCAGAGCTACAACTAGACAGAGTAGATCAGTGCTAGCCGGGGAGTCTCAGTTCTCCGAGTAACAATATGAAACCCTGCAGGCACAAATATTGTGTCTTAAAAGCTTCTGAACTCACTGGAGGACAAAAATGACATTTCAGCTTTAAGAGTTGTGGAGCAAGTTGAATGATTAACCCGCTTTAACAAGTGGCAAATGCTAGGTTAACTACCTGGTTGTCATTGTCAAAAGCACAACGCCCGCTGAAAGCACTCCATAAGAAGAAACTTGCGGCACTTCCAACTCCAAGTGCATCAATAGAAAACACTTATATGTAAAAGTGTTGCAAGTGTGTGGGATGCTGCCTGCAGGAGGTACAGTACAAGCAAAGCCAAAGAAAATTGCGTGGCTTTTGTCTAACTCTCTCTTCATGTAGCAGTTCTTTCTCAGGCTTGGACTTTTTACACATTCTTTTGCATCATTATCAAAGGACAGATGGATTTTGGGGAAATGAGGCAAATATAAAGCAACTAAAGCAAATGTAAAAGCCCCATGGGCCAAATGTCTGCCTGAAGTATGGAACTTAAAGACAGCATGTGAAATGTTCAACAGTTTCAGATGTCAGAAAAGAAAAAAACTCAACAATCAGAGGGTTTCAAATCAAAATTCTTCGAAATATTTCTGGAAAAACTTCATATTTTTGTACAACAGCACTACAAATTTGTTAGAGTTGTGCAATGCACTCTGATATGCTTCAATGCTTTATAGCAATTAAAAATGGTGATAAACTTATGTTCACAGGCATACCTGTATTTTAGGATTTCTTTTCGATGTAAAAATCTAAAACTACATGTCCATTAGTGCCAGTTGAGATACTTGTGCTGAGCTGCAGGAATATTTTAAAATATTCCTATATTGTGCATATTATTCGGTGGTGGGCATTGCTACAGAAAACACAAAGTTTATTAGTACAGAGTGTGAATGTGCTCCCCATAGCAAAGTTATCTATGTGTAAATGTGTTCAAAATATGTAGTGTGTGTAGGGACTGTAAAAAAGAGGGGGTGGAGTGACTTTGCACAGCAGTGGCATTGTGTATTAATCACATGTGCCTGTAAGACGATGGGGTGGGAGTTAGAGAGATGGAGAGTGAAGTGAAGCAGGAAAGAGGGAATACAATGACGGACTATGGCGTTGTACAGTATATGTGTGTGGCTGTGTGTGTGTGTAGCCCCTAAGCCCCCTTTTCATTCTCTCCCGCTCCCTTTTTCATATACATCTCCATGGAGACTGCCGCCTGGCAACAGCTGGAGGAGAGCCAGTTGCTGCAGCGACACTAACGCCCAGCAGAAAGGAGCTGTGATGTCACTGAGTGGCCAGAACGGACTGACTGTTGTAGGCAGGCCAGATGATGAGTGTTGTGAGAGTTAAACACTCGTCTTCTGCTTTATCGTAGCTATCTATCAAGCATCGCTCCTCTCCAGTGACAGATTCTCTCTGTTGTTCATCTTCATTAGAGGTGTTTCTGTGCTGTCTTTGTTCATTTCTCTTTATCTGCTTCACATTCAATGTCTCTCACTCCCCGTCTCTTTCACTCCCTTCATTTATCTCTCTGTCCTGTTATCTCTCCCTCTAATTTTTACTTGCTCACTTCTACGGCCCTCTTTACTTCTTTTATCAAGTCGATGCAACACAAGAACTTTCATGGCCTTTGAAAGTGAGCTTTTAAAAAATTGCAAACACAATGACAATATGTACCTCGCTTCAGATTAAAATAGATGAGATGGCACACATTGTTCTATCAAATTAACTTCATGTGAACATGCAGGCACGGCAGCCTTTACTTAAAGAGGTCAAATTATAAGATCATTCCTTTAATGTGCTGTAAAGTTTTGTAGAGCAAATTTTTTGTGATTGTGCTGTAGCTTACTGTGGAAGTAAACTCGTCTCAGCTCTCTATAACTCTAGTCATGCATGGCTAAAAGCCAGCTGTTACTCAATCTTTTTTAAAACATCAATCTCTATTGTTGTTATTGCTTCCAAGATATGAAAAAAATCAAAAGAACCTTTTTCCTCGTTTTTCTCCTTATTAAAGACATTAAAGGGTTAAGTAGAACAAATTAATATAAACATCCTTGAAATATTCTAAAAATTTCTTGTGAAAATATACAATAAAGGTCCTGTTTTTAACTTTTTGATGACTGGTGCTTTTCCAAGAGTAAGTTATTCCTAATTATTTGCATCGTTAATACTTTAATGTATAACTATAATTCAAATGTTTCACAAGTAGATTCAATCACTCGACTATAAAGTTTGACGTATTGTCCAGTTTTATCCTTGATTGCAGATTTTAAAGCTAAATAACAATTTGTATGTATTTATTTCAGTCTGTTATGTCAATAAGTTAAATGGCTATTATAACTTAGATGTGATAAAAAAATTTAGTGTATAGGTTATAATTTCCTCCATAGCTTGTAGATTGTCTCCTGAGGTATACAATCGCTAGCTTCTTCATGCATGTCTGCGTGTGTGGTAGCAAAAGGAACCCAGACTGAGTCTGTGAGTATGTAATGTCTGACAAACTCTGAATATTCAGTAATCTGTCACTTAAAATATTACTGTGCAGCAGTTTAACATGCAACAGTTTAATTCTGCGACTATACTGAATAAAACAACAATCGTTTCAGAGAGACACTGAGACAAAAGTGACATTGATTCAGCTTCAAACAAAACCTCTTAAATCTTGTTTTTAGACCGGATAGTTACTCACATCTCTCATTATCAACAACCCTGACTGCAAAATTTGAGTATCTTTTACCAACACTGCTTTCATCATGGCTTAAAGACAAGAGTCAAACCCATTTATCATGTCATGGGACTGTCAAGGGATTTGGAGGCCCTTTCTCTGTCGTTAGCATCTCCAGCCACCACAGTTGGACAGCTATCCTCCAGTCTGCCTCATGCTCTTATCCTAACCCCTGCTTTATCATGTCACCCAATACTCTTTTCCTACCCCGCATCCCACCCTCTACTCCCTGCAAAAAATCTAATTCAATGCACATAAGCAGTCGTACACACATCCACACACATCCACATGCACACTCGTGGTAGGAAGATAAACCCAACACTGTAGATAATTGCTGAGCCACTTTGTTTGTGAAACAGGACACACAGGTGGACATCAGTTTCCCAGAACCAAAGCTTCCTATTAACCCTTACATGTCTTTCACTTAGCCCAACTTCCATTTGATCCAAATCATGAGTCTGAAATAGAGCCGTAACCTCAACACATGCAACTATAACAAGGACTGACATCATAATAAACATATGCAACAATAACACACAGCGCTTTCGTCATGGTTGGCCAGTGACCCCAAGAGAAAATCAGAGCCAGGAAGGGAAGGAGTGAAATATTAAAGCTTAAAAAGAGAAACAGGCATGTGATGAGGAAGGCAACTAGGCAAGAGAGAGCGGTCCTGCTTCAGTTAACACGCTAACGTGATCTGAAATGCTCCGCGCTGAAAACAGACTTAATTAATAGGGCTGTGCGGTGCTTATAGCTGAGCTAATGCTAAACGTAATGAAGAAATGAACTCGGAGGCTAATGCTAGGGGAAGTGCTGCAGACAGTGGAATCTAGTTACCGAGGTGCAAGAAATCTGTGCTAAATGACTTGACTTAGGTAATTTGCTGTAGAGTAAGTAATGGCTTTGTGCAGCGGGGAAGTTGCTAGAAAAACACATACCAGCACAAAACGTATTGTTTGTGCAGATTACCACAAACAATTGGAACAGACTTGCCTTTCTGAGCCAAATATTCAAATGGAATTAAGGGATTTAACATTCGTCCTTTAACCATTTTCCTGTTACATATTCCTAGCAGGGAGGAGAAGTCTTTGGAACAGTATTTAGGCTATTAATAAAGTCTACAAAACTATAATTCTGCACTGTTTGGTCTTTCAAATCTTAGTGCTACTCCGCTGAAGGTTGAGCCTGATACCTTGATTTAACCTTATGTCCCTCCTCAAGGTGGTATGCAATCATAAATACATCATACATGCTGTTGCCTGCTAGCTAAAAAGCTCACACTAGATATGTGCATCTTCAGTGAGTGATATGCATGACACTGTATGTGTGTGTGTGTGTGTGTGGTGTGTAACCTGTGTTGAGGCTGATTTCTGTGGGCTGTCTCAAAGATTAAGTGCTGACCTTGACTCTGGGACCTTTTGACGCTTCTCTCATCCCATTTTCTTAGCAAGTCAAGTCCTCCACCATCTAATCTGGCCCTTTTTTCTCTCTGCCACAGGCCTTGTTTTTCCTTCCACTCCATTTGTTCGCTGTCCTTTTTGGTCGGTTCCCCTGTTCGTCTCTCCTCCTTCCCTTCCTCTCTCCTCTTCCGACTGTGTTGTGAATGCAAATAACCTGACACAAATTAATGGAAAACATCCCCCCAGCTCACATCTCCACCAGCTCAGCACACACCATTTCAGATTCTGCTCTCGTTCCTAATGGGATAGTTGGACGATTGATTGTTTCCCACCACCGACACTGGTTACATTGAGATAAGAGCACACACATTCAGGTGCAAATACACATAAGTAAGCATACCACAGGTGCAAATTTGTCACTCGTCATAATATGAAAGACACAAACATTTGCACAATTTCTTTTTTATTTCCTGCCCATCATCAACACAAAGCTAAACAATATAAAACATCCATTATCTTTTTCCACCTGGCTCCCAAAACAATCACCATTGGTTCATTCTGTGGTTTTCCCTGTCCACTAAGGATGGGCATACGATTAAATTGTCTTAATAGATTATCAGGAGAATGAACTATGGATCATTGATTAATCATTAATATTTCTTTATTAAAATTCAACATCTCTAGCCTATACAGTTTATAAATTAAAGTAGAAAAAAACCTTGTGTGTTTCCTTATTTAGGTTTTCATGACAATATGAATGATTCTTGGGGCAGTTAATTGGGATTCATTCAGAAAATATGCGCTTACATACAGCTTTAGCACCAGTCTAAAGATGCATTTGATTAATCATTTAAAAGATAATGTAATCAATTAAAATCTTAATGATCGATTAATCAATCATTGATTAATTATGCCAATTCCTACTGTCCACAATCACCTATACTCTTTCATAGTTCAGCTAGTAGCCTCTTTTATTTATTTCTGCTATTTCTTCTGTTTAATAACTGACAAAATGAATCATTAAAGTTGTTTTTTTCTCTGCAGCATAGCTGTGTCTAACCATAATTATCTGGACAGGTTTTTCAAATATAAATACATATATTACATACATATATTTTCTATAATATAGGCTTTACATCTTAAGTAAATGATCTCACTGATAAAGTTGTTCTCCTAAATGCATTCCTGAATCTTTAAACATTGTCATACTTGTTTTATTGTTTCCTGTCAGTCTGGGGCCATTGGCCTACTGTATGTCTGTATGTCACAACTTATCCAAATTGTGAAGGATTTCTCGCAGCTCAGTAGCCAAATGTACTGTAAATACTGCCAGCCTAATACAGTAATAAGACCAGTACGAGAAAGGAGACATTGATGGCCAAATAAATGTGGACATGATTCAGCCCACAGAGAACTTGATGATATTGAGACTGAGGAACTGAGAGACCAGGGCCAGACCATCCATTACAGTCACACAGAAAACTTGTTAACTGATTCCACACACACAAACACACACACACACACACACACACGGGCTCACGCAGCCCAACACCAAGAACAAATGCACTTGTAACATAGTACACCCTGGCATCGGATTCAAATCCAATTTAAATACAGTTGATACATCAGTGGAGATACATGGGTATGCTTAGCAGTCTGTGTGTGTATATGTGTGTGTGTGTGTGTATGTGCGTGGGAGAAAGTGCGCAAGTGTGGGGGTGTTTATGTGTGTTGCGCATACGTGTGCACTTAATCTTTTAGCCTGTTAATGTTTGAGTTGTGTGAATACACATGGGAGAGCCAGCTTGTGTGTAGGCACGGCTTGAAGAGCTCATTACTGCGTTTGTGTGAATCCAACTATCTCTAAAAGGATGTTTGACTCCTATCTGCCGCAGATTTTTGTGCGTGCGTCTGTGCCGTTGTATGCCTGTTTCATTATTAATTGTGATAAAAGTGACGAATATCTGAGCTGTCACGTGTGAGGCTCTGTCTCACTGTATGCATGCATGTGTAGCCTCTATAATTGATTCAATTATCTTTACATAAGGTTTTCATCTTAAGGCTTCCTCTTAACATGTGATCTAGTAGCATCAACAGTTGTGTCTGAGTATTTTCTGTCATGCTGAACATTGCAGGGTTCAACTTTTACTGTAAGCACAAACCCACACAGGGTAACACTATTCACATCCACTGACTTCCTTTCATTGCAGGGAGCCGAATCCAACGCTAAACCCCAGTGATAGATGCCTATCCATAATCCAAACCATGCAAAATGACTTCAGCACTTAATTTTTCTACCTCCACCTTATCCCAATTAGTCCCTAAAAGCAGCATCTCTTCACCTTTTGGAGTGACTGTTATACGAGTAGGAGGCTCTAAACTCAGCTTTGGTCCCGATAAAGACCAGCAGCCCCATGGCGATTTTTCTTTTTGTCAAATTCCAGAAAATCCCAAAAATATTCTTGATTCTTGGACATTTGAGGGGAACCGTAATTGACATGAAGCATTCATTCCCGCCCTACCCTGACATCACAACCAACAGCTCAATTATGTGGAATAAAGTCTGTGAAACATCCTTGTCACGACAAAATGCTGGGAATGTAATTACCCACAAAGAACTCAAACTGAAAACATTACAATGAAAGGGACGAACCTCTATAACTCTGCTTCTTACCCTAACATTTATCCATTTTAAATCATTAAAAAAAAGGAAAAGTTCTAAACTTCGAAAAGCCGCTCTAACTCATTGCGCCCATCATTTCACATGCGCACATTTCAACTTTCTACTCAGCACCTGCTTGGCCATCTCTCTCCTTTCTAATTCCTCCTTTTTACGGCGTCTCCTTTTCCACTCCCCCCTCCTCCGCTCCTCGTTCTGACGGTCGTGACCGACGGCTACACAATTACAGACAACCACTTTTGCATATTTCAAAGGCCTCACGCAGACTAGCACAAAAACACACACACACACACACACACACACACACACACACACACACGCACACACACACAAACACACACTGAGGACATTTACTTGCAAACACAGCATAGATACACACTTCATCACACATCACAAACACAAACATCATGCATCAACAAAAGACCAAATATACTGAAAATGCAGAAAATGAATATAAAAGGCAACAAAAGTAGATCTGAAAAAAAAACACATACTGTACATACACATACAAAACACTATATATAATCACATAGCATTTGGGCAGATTTGATCAGGGTGAGTGCTGGGGATTTGCCCAGAGCGTGTGGGCTGGTTGGACTGTGAAATGTAACAGATTTATTAACTGACCAACTTGCTTCGCTAAAAGAAACCAAATGTTGACCGTCTGTGTGGTTTTGCCGGGTCCCTCCTTGTTTGTGTGTCAGACCGCTAATGGCTCATGTAGGAAACACAAGACACTCCAATATAATTGCCGCTGTTACACTTTCTAAAGGATTTAGAAACTATAGACATCTCCATAGCAACACCAATTTTTACATCAAAAAGTACTCAATGGATCACAGTTCAGTGAATGTCTATGTGGTCTACATACTGCATAATCATTGCACAGCAGACTCCTTATATTTCACTGTTTCCACCGTATCCATTCAGACGAAGCCGCCCGCTTCACCTGACATTCCAACAGCGCAGCACTCTGCAAAGCATAATATTGCTTCATGTATCACTATTGGCCAGCCATCACTCAAATTGACGTGGAAAGAGTCATTTTGTTTTCTGTTCTGCTTGGTGCAGTTGCTGCTGTAAGCTAATGTTACTTTTGGTTTAAATTCAAGGCCTCTATGATGCGTGACACAATGAATGTATTTCAGCACATGGAAGGTCTTCGCTAAATGGGATTTTCTCGTATTTAACTGCTGCAAAAAGTCAAGTTTTTGAATGACGGTTAAGTGTGTTTGCATAAATCTCCGCTCACGTCTCTGACAAACTACATCCTGTGTGGGTTTAAAATCAAAACTCAACTTGTAATGAAGATCAGCATCAGCTTTCACCCTCCCATATCTGTCATCTGGACAAACTGTACAGAGGGCAGAGTTGATGCATCTTTGATTCTAATCACAGAATCAGTGGTCTTACAGGACGAAGTGCTTGTGTTTCATTGACTTACCAAATTGGAAACAACTAACCTGAGCTCAGTAAAAATCCATGTAAATATCTATTGGCTTTTTGTGCCTCTAACACAAATCATACAAATTTCACCGTGACGTTACATACTCAATAAAAAGCATACCCAACGACACAAGGTATCCAGAAATAAGCTACCTCCATTATGTTTTTGATCAATCAAAGAAAAAACAGCACGCAGAACTATGTTTAGCAGCCCATCTGCTCAGTATAGCTGGCAGCCAGAACCTGATCAATAATGATTTTCATGATCCGTAGCCTTGGTAAAAATAAAAACGCATGATCAGAAAACAATGCGCGACTTTATTGCTGCCTCAGTGACTGAAGGATTTTTCTGCTTTGAGTGCAGTACAGTATAATTCTGAGTGCAGAAGAGTGATACCTGTCCTCCAAAGCAAATGCATTCAGTGGGATTATAATGTCATCACTGACCCAAGCTGCATGATATAAGAAACTCATTTACTGTTGTACTTGAGCCTGCCAGTAGTCATTGAGTATCAATGTAATTGATGAAGCAGCGCCGGTAAGATCCTCTAGGACACTGACAAGCTGTAGTCGTGCCCTGTGTTAAGCAGTATGCAAAGCGAAACAGCATACATTCTGTGTCACTGCCGTTATTATTGCTGTTACGCACCGATCATTTCTGCTCTTATTTAATAGATCTGAAAGGGCAAGAAAAAAAGTTAAATGGAAATAAAGGAGAAAAAGTTGTTTTTGAGGAGACGTGAGACTGTACATGTGGACTTAAAAACTCTTAAAGGATAATGTAGTCACACTGGGAGTGCTGGGTTTACATTTGTGTACAGAGGACTAAATCGCTGTGATTTCTTCACAGGAGGTAGATAATGACTGGTGGCACCGTAAGTCTGAGATAAGGATAAAGTGGCTTAGTCTGCTTAATGAGAGGTACAGCAGGTGCTTACACATTCTCACAACTCATGCTGAGACTCTCGCTGTGTTTCTACATGGAGCCGTCTCCATGGGCTACTCAGTGCTCGCTCTCCTCAGAGGGGCATAATGAGGGCGCAGTAACTCATTCTCACCAGGACACAAACTGACATGAAAGAAGTACATGCAAGTGCATGAGTGCTGGGTTCCACAAGCTTATCTCAGAAGCGTGTATAGCCTCTCTCTCTTCCTCTTAAACACACACACACACTGTTGAATCCACCTATATCCGTATTATCCCCCATTGAGATAGAAAAATGCTACTGTGGTGTCCGATTCTATTTCCTGGGCTGATTCCTTCCTTTTCTCACTGTCCTCATATCTCAGTTATTTCCACTTTTCTCTCTCTGTAGCTCTTCCTCAGCCTTTGTATTCCTGTCTCTTGTCTCGTAGGCTACTTCCCATTTTCTATATTCAGTCTCCATCTCAGTCTGTTAACAACTCCCTTGTTGCCTTTACTTCCATCTCCGTTTCATTTCTTTTCTTTTTTTTTTCTTTTTGTATGGTCCAGCGGGACTGCAAGCAGTAACCACAATGCAGTAGGTTGCAATTAATCTTTCAAATAATTCTCTTTCTGTGCAAACAGTGGACACACTTGCAGAGCTGGAGGAAGGGGAAGGAAGGCACCGGAGAGGTGAGGCAGACAGCAAAACAAAATGAGACACAAGAGACAACCTCTATTGCTTTTTTATATGGATGATGAAAAAGTAAATTTGCTGTCCAAGTCTTGCTGGACTGTCATTTGTTTTGTTCTCTTCTCACACAGTAATATTCAAACACTCAGTCAGTGAGGTGGCGCAGCCTGTGGCTGCCAAATGGGTTTCAACATGTCACAAATTCAGAAAGGATAATTAATCAGAGATTGATGCATAAAATATGAAGTCCACATTTCCAGTATGCACTAAGTCTTCATTTTGGCAGTTACTGTGTAATACAGTGGCAGTCAATCTATTTTGTTGAGCTGCAGGTAAAACAAGACATTCAACTTATATTTTCAAGAAGCCATTTGACTGACAAAGACTTAACACTTGAAAGAACACAAGTTGTTCTCCGCATTAGTTCTGTTTAGGCGATTTACTTTCACAGCACAGTGAAAAGTTCATTGCATTCTTTTTCATGGTCAGGCAGCAATAATTCTGATAAGCTTTTCGTTTTCTTGTCAAGTGGATTAATCTGAATTAAATGATCAAAAGGTTACTCTTTTCTTATTCTCACTTTTCATTCTTCTGATTATTACAAGCAAATGCCTAAACCGTGTAGGACTGTATTTATACAATAGGCTTAAATCAGTTATCTGAGTGATCTCCCAATATTACCACATGTCTATGTGTATGTAGTGTTACTAGTCCACCCACCAGAAAGTCTGTTTAGCTGCTGTTCTGGAATATTCAATCATGTACCATCAACCATAAGAGTATACCATCTTTCGACATCACTGGAAAGTCTTATCTACCTTTACAATAAGGCAGTGGTTGGTGGAGTTGTTCAGCGATGCACCCCCTGTGTACTGCTACTGTATTCCAGCCAGGTATCCCCTAACCAGTGCAGAGCCTTCTAGTTGGGAACACAAGTAAACAGGACTAGACCATCAGCACCCAATTCGTTAACATTTGTCCCTAAAGGAAGTAGAAACACTTAAATGTTTCAATCATTTTAAAAAGGAGAAACAAGTTATCAATGATTCCTAACTTAATTCCTGGAAAAGGTGTTAAAACCGCGATAAAAGCCCTCTCCGGCAGGTTTTCTGTCCGAGCTTCTGCAGAACAGAGAAGTGTTTTTCATGGCTGTCAACGTATCAAACAAAAAGCAACGACTTGTGGATTTTCACTCATCCATCGATTTTCACAACTTGCTAAACACCAGCCATGTTTACAATCCAGCCACCGGCCACAGCCCGATCAGAATAACGATATTTTACGTAAGCGCAGAATTAAAACTGAATACTGAGAATCAGCTTAAGAAAGATTTAATTTTTATCACTGACATTCACATCAGAAATTTTATAGAAACTATTTTGGGAACTTTTATTTTCTCAAGAACCCCTTGGAGTGTCCCAAAGTGGGAATGTGTACCCCCAATTCGAAAAACAGTGCAATAAGGTACAACTTATAAGCATCATGTTCCTGTGGAAAGAGTAACAAATGTGTGCAGTGCCCCCCAAAATGTGCAAAAACCCCCTCTAATATTTTCCTTGTGGTATTCTCTTAAGTCCTGCCAGGTATGCCAGTCAAAGATCTGGCACACACATCTGATGGTACCAAACTGATAAGACAGACATGTTAGTATGATATTCAGAAACCAATGGCAATCTCATGTCTACAGAATCCCTGACCTAACTTTGTCGTCCAGGATGACAGGGCTGAGGAAAACATTCAGGAGAATATTCCATAAAAGAAAGATAAGTCCTTGTTCGGGATGTGTGTGCATGAGTTTGCACACAGTGGTAATGTTTTTACATGCATATGTTTCCGGGGGTTAAGCTGCAACTCAGCATGAAAATTGTTAATGAACTCTGAAACGTTTTACAAGTTTCATCAACTGAAAATAGTGTTATAGTCTAAATAAAATAAAACTCTAAACAAACCTGTCAGATGGGCTTCATGGCATGCTGAGCCGAGTTGTGCTAAACTGTGCAGAACCATCTTCCCTGACTTTGCACTGTCTTCTAATTACACTATTTAATTAGTGTTTATCCACTTAGACATATTGCCTGAGTGTCTTGCATTTTTGTTATACAAGTGAAATATGCCCTTGTAACATTAAGTCATTTGCTATGCTTGCCAGCAAAGGAAGAGTAATTAAGACTAATTCCAGTTCATTTATTTTATTTTAAATTGGAGGTAAACACACAGCCAGAGGTTTATCTTGTCAAAGTCTACATGAGATGAAAGGAGAGAAAAAAAGGATGATGGGATAGTGCTACTTAGTATAGCTATCAAGAAAAGGTTGAAGAATGCATGAAGGTGTTCTGTAAAAACAAGTTATAATTAGAACAAACAAAAACAAATGAGGGAAAAAAATGAGAACAGATAAGCAGAGCAGAGGGCGTAAACAAAGACATCAACTGTTCGGCAGGGAGCAGAAGAAGGCAGGAACAGTGGACAAGAGGACTGAGAGCAGGTGTAGATGAGGAGAGGAGATGAGACAGATGAAGGATAACAGAGGCAGTGTGAGGTACGGAGATGCTGCAAGAGGTCACACTTCACCCTTATTGTCTGCAGAAGACAATCGTGGCTCACAGTAAGACTTAATGTGTGATGCTGTCATGTGTACATCTGTGTGAATGTGTATGTGTGTGTGTTTTCTGAAAGCTCTGTTCTCACAACAAGGAACTGTAAGAGTCAGGGGAAAAGCTGAGAAATCACAATGACAACAGACAAGGACAAGCACAATATGGTGTTGAGCATCAGCCATAAATCAGAGCGCGGGACGGCACAGAGAGAGACATCTACATTTCAGGCATCTGATCAAGGCTCCTGCTCCGAGCAACTTACACTGAGCACACCTTGACTGCCAAACTTCATCACATCAAAATATAATCTGATGAAGGCAGCCCAGTGAGCCAGACTCATTGTTTGCTCTGGTTACCATGAGAGTGGAAAAACCGAGAAATTCCAACTTGAGAAATATTTTTGTGTGATGCAATAAAGAGTTGGTGCCAACCAGAAGCCTTCCAGGAATCCATAAATTGCTCCAGTTATATACGCTGCATGAACGATTCATTTATTCATTTATCGTGGTTTCCAAACCAGCTGAATTAACTTCAGCTAGCATCGGGAAAGGGGCAGGGTACACTCCGAATAGATTGCTTAATCCATCACAGGGCCACAACAGGCACACGAGAGACAAAGACACAGTCACTCCATGGGGCACTTCAAGATCACCAGTTTATCGGAGCCTACGCAGAGAGCAAAACTCGAACATGCAAATTCTCCACACAACCTTGTGGTCACTTATGTTTGGAGAGATGAACAACCTGAGCTGACTAAGAGATGGTCTTCCTTTGCAACAAAATGACAGTCCTTTACAATCGCTAAAGCAAAGAATTACAATCAAATTCTCAAAGTTTTCAGGAGGATTTCAGTAAATTAGGAGGCCAAGTTATTATTCTGTACTAATTGATAAAGCTTGAAACTAGCAGTAGGTTACGAGGCTCATGGGAGTCTGTTTTTATTTGTAAAAGCCCACACCAGTACCCATCCACAACCTTGCTGGTGTCATATATAAGTGGTGTCCCACGAGCCCATCCATCTGCTCCATGCACACTCATTCTCATTTCATCGGCCCGTAAAGCCTTTGAAAAATCTTGGCCCTGTACTGGAGGTGTAATTTGCCACTGTTACTCAGTGGTGTCATGCTTAAGTCTACTTTACTTTGGCAATATTTCTGACCACTTGGTACCTTGAACTTCTGGACACTCCTGGGTGGATATAGAAACCTGTGGTCTGGGGTCAACATGATTGTTTGTGAAGTAATTTGATCTCAATCGCTTAGAAATGACGGAAGAGTTTTCCCTTTTATTGCAGAGCTTTGTCCAAGTGTCCTTGGAAGAGAAGTGTTTTGAATTTAAGTGAAATATAAAGAGTCACCTTGAAATGATGAAATCCAGCACACAAAGTTGTAAAATAGAAATAATGATGAGGTCAAAGCACTTTCTTGTATGTTATCTTTTTATCTCTAAACTGGTCTTCCAAGCAGGGCATGAGAGAACTGGAGATGGACGGAGAGACGTCCATCGTGAGATGTGAAAGGCCCAAGTTCTAAAAACAGGTGGTTAATTTTGCCGATTTGATTTGACTTGTATATCAGCATGATCAGCAGTTACAACTAGATCTGTGGTTATAACATGGAGGCATTTGGGCTTCTTCAAAACTTGAATTGCTGGAATTTGCATCAAAATTCCATTTTTTTCTTGAAGTAAGTCAATCAAGTCTGAACACAGAGGAATTATATGCATGTCCTTCAGTTCTTTGCACAGTTGCTGTCTTATATGTAGAAATTCTAAATCAATGCAGACTGAATAGCCTGCACGGAAAAGTTTCAATCTAGACTGCTTAACTCGACAAGTGGTTTCAAGTCTTCTATAAAAGACACCTTCATTTTCAATCATCAATATTTTTCAATCAAAATTTACAATGACTTGCATCACTCTCACACGGGTCTCTTGGGAACCACACAGAAAATACGGAAAAATAATATATCTGCATGAAAGGGCTTTTTTCCTCCCAGCAAGAAGCAAGAGACATAAGACTGAGAGTCACTGTCAGCAATAGTGTGTGGATTGATTAATTAAAGATCGTTATCTTCCTTTCTACTGTGAGAAAGAAAAAGAGGAGTCTGTGCTCCAGAAAAGAAGCAATTTGATAAAAAGCAAATAGAGATGGAGAACACAAGGAGCAAAAACCAATAGAGTACTAGGGAGCAAAAAGAAGGAAAAGGTGGTTGTTTTAGACGGAGCATATGGAAAGATTGCGTGGATAAAATAAATAGATCTATAAATGTAAGAAAGCAAGAGAGGTGCATATAAGTGGCCAGAGGAAGAAATGAGGCAAGATGTAAGGACAAGGAAGGATGAGGTCCCCTCACTTGTCCATCTGCACCCAGCGCCATGTACTTTGATTTATCCTAAACTGAAGGTGTGTGCGTGTAGGGGGGGTATGGTAATTGTT
>JAVQJG010206299.1:0-31647 GCA_036024015.1 Craterocephalus amniculus
TGACATTTTAATCCTAAAATGGTTTTTTGAACCAGGCTGGAAACATGTTTAATTCTGCTGTAAAGTTGGCGTTTTTAACATGGGAGCCAATGGGAAATTGCTCTGTTTTGCAGCCAGCAACTAGCGGATGAAGAGTGAACTGCACTTTTTTGCACTTCCGCATGGGTATCACTTTTCTAGCGGGAGGTTGCCGCTTGGTCAAAACACCGGTGGGAGATTCCACAACTGACACCAAACGACAGCAATCGCCAGGTAATACAGATACTTTCATTCACTTCTCCTCTCTGGTACGTTGTCGGACACTTGTTGAGACTATCAGAGCACTTCAGTGTGGAAAAAAGCACGTTTATATGGCGAACTTACATGGGAGCAGTTGCCCGATAATTATAATTAGCTGGTCTGCTGACAGGCTGGCTAAATGCTGGAGCATCTTCAAAATTTCTTTCTACATCACTCACATGTATGAAAGGAAAGACGAAAACAGAGCCCAGGTTGAAAAAAAAAGCAAATTTCTCCTTTAAGTAAGGATCTTAGCTCATGCAAAAGTTTATGCTGGTGATGTATTTCAGTCCACCTTTACAATAGATTTCTCCAAGCAGGAAATTTGGTATTTGTTAGAATTGATGTTTATGATGAAATGTTGCATCAGTAATCACTGGGTTACCTCTGACGTTAGTTACACATGCTCGTGACCCAATGAAGAATGACATCATTTGTTGCTATGGTGAAAGTGTTCATTGTCAACTGTAAAGCTAAGATGACAAACATGAGAATAATTTGGCCTGTAATGTACAGTACTGATATGCTGTTTTACACAACAAACAAAACACCAATGTAACATGTTGTTTCTCTCTGTTGTCTTAAGAACCTGTGATATCCTTGTCGGAAAAGAAATATATCGAGTCCAAAGGGTAAAAAGTTGCAAATCTGATAAATGGGTCAGGATGTCATGGTGGCTGAGAAAACTGCCTTTTGGCGAAAACATAACTGGCCCAGTGGAAAATGCATAGCCTGGGAACCTTGAAAAGAAGCAGCGGGAAGCATAACAGCATGAGGAGATGAGGGCTCTCAAAAAGTACAGAAAAGTCCCAAAAGTTCTTCCTAACACCAGAGGACAATGGATCATTTCAGAAAAAGTCTCGCAAGGAACATTTTATTTCTTTCAAAAGATTTCTACAAGTTTATCTTTTTATTTCAATACAAAAACAGGCTTTTTAACATAACAGAATTACATTAAGAAGGAGAATTACACCAAGTCTGCATCAGGTCTTACCAAAAGACTCTAGATGGCACTGTTTTCCTTTCAAGTATGGCAGAAGTCACATCTCTTATCTCTTCTTTCCTCACATTTCTTCTTATCTCAAATTTTCTGTTTCTTTCTGTCTTTCTTTCTTTCTTTCTTTCTTTCAGCAGCTCCTATCTGTCTTCCCGTCTGCCTCCATCTGCTCTTCTCTGTGCAGAGCATTGAGCTGCAGACCTCAGCATGTGTCCTCAAGAGCTTCATCCTTTCAGATCTCATTATTGCGAGTCTTTCATTAGCAGAACACACACAGATGCAGAATGAGCGAGGACGAGACCGGACAGTTTGGTAAACCATGATTTTCCTGTAAAGCATTTCTGTTGTGGGACCTTACTCTTTTAAGTCAAAGCTATTTTATGTCTCAGTTTATTCGAGGGGGTGGCGGGGAGGAACACCCTGCTGAGCTCCTTATGGATAAATTCTTTTGTGTTATTTAAGAGGTTTCATATAAAGTGATTGAACTTTAAAGTGTGATATCGCTTACATACTTGTGTAACCACACCATCGACTCTCTTTGAAGGCAAAGTGTTAGGAGAATTTATTAGTCACTGCTTTATATAAAATCCAATTCAGACCAGAATTAATAGTACAGGAATACTTGAGTGACGTCTTTGGTCATCTAGTGGCAATAAATGGGAAAAACGAGCCGGGAAATGCTTTATTTGCTCAGCAAATCACAAGGAGCCTGGAAAACCGAATGGTGTTGTTCATTCCTAACTTTATTTGTACCACAAACGGCGATCAAAATCTCAGCAACCTCTGCTAATATCACCACAGAGCTCTGCTTCAAATGGGGAGCCGCATGCTAAATGCAGCGCGGTTCGCTTCATGAGCTGACCGCAGCGCTCTGATAGGCTGTTTTCATGAACTTGAAGTTTCCACATAAAACTCTACTGAGTTGTTGGATTAGCATCAACGTACTTTCAGATAAGGTGCAAAAGAAATATTCATGTTCGATAGAAACTCATCTGTTACTTGTGAAGTGGTCCCACTGTGACCGCTTTGTGTCCACCTCTCAGGCGGCTCCCTTACACTTGCACTAACGGGTAGACTGTTAGTACTTGGTAATTGCCGTGCGCTTTAATTTGAGTGATCTCATTCCTCAGGCAGTCCGGAACTCTTAGGTTATTTCAATGACCACATCACTTTGTGTTTACCACTGCCGCACACACACACGATTTGCCTCTAAGTCAGCGCAACACAAGCCTCATCCATTTCAGGCCTCTTTTGTTGCCACACAGCAAGAGAATCAAAACCTAAAACAGTTTAACGTGACTCACAGAGATGACGTGAAACTGTGTTTGTCATTTGGCGTTCCAAGAAAAATAAGCCTTTTCCGTTTCGGCTCATGCCTGATCAGTTGAACAGGAAAGCCTGGGTGTGGATGGCCTGGCCTAAACATATTGATCATTTTTCATTTTTGTCTAATACTGTAACCCAGCACATGTGGGCTGCAGGGGAAGCACTTTTCCTCTGGTAAAGCCGTTCGGCTCTATAAACCACTCAATCAGTGCTGGAGAACAACAAAAACAGGGAATTCCTTCAGTTTTACTGATATAATTAAGGAGTATATAGGAATACTGGAAGAATCTTTACCAATAAAAGGGTGTTTAAATTAAAAACCTCACAGCGGCTTAATGAGTCTTAATTTGACCGGGTTTCAGAGGAGCCGGTAGTTGTGAAATGTGGCAAGGCCAGGAAGGATGTAAACTGATTGCTTCTGTAATTACTGTCACAGTCTGTAACTTGGGTCTTATATTTAATTAGTTCCCTTTCATTAGAGCGATGTTTAGTTATTGCCTATTACAGCCTGACTTGGTCTTGGTCTGTCCTTCAGGATCAGTTATGCTGTGAAAACTGCAGAAAAAAAATCTTAAAATGTTTTCTGTGTAAAGTTTTAAGGGTGTCTTGAACACATAAGCATACATTGCATGAAACTAATATTAAAAAATTCAATTATTTGTAGTGAAGAGGTGAAAGTGGACCATGAGCCTGAGGTGGAAAGATTCATTATGACCAACTCGCTTTTACTGCTTTGCCAAAATACTTCCTTTTAGGTGGGAAACAAGTACTCCAATTAAAACAACCAAAAGTATTTCCCTCTCTGCTGGCATGGTACTGAGACATCTAAGTCATAGAGGATTGTGAGTCCTCTCTCAAAGAAAGATCAAAATATAACAAATATTCTTCCTCTGCTTGGTTATGATTAGTCAATAATGCGGCAGCACTTTGTGAAAACACGTTTTCTGTGTTCTCAGACAGGAAAGCAATCATAAAACCACAAAATGGTTCATGTGCTCATACCTAAAATATTGGTGGCAGTAGACACTGAGACATCTCAGACATAAGGGACGATAGTTTCTTTCCTCAAATATGTCTCATATTAGTGTTTAGACAGTGGAGCCAATGTCATTGAAGTGTTTGTATTCATTTTTCAAAGAAGAGTTGGTTGATGGGGTTAGTACCATTAAGCATACTGGATGGGTTATTACCCAAAAAGCAACCAGTTAATTTCCTGAATTATTGTACCTACTGGAAATACTGAAACATCACAGATATATTAGATGTAGGTGATTGTTCCTCCCTCAAATAAAGCTCATATGATTGCTTAGACAGTGGAGCTGGGGTTTTTAAAAATCTTTTTAAAATTTTTGTTAATTTCAAAGTCCTCTCAACAAGGAGAGGTTGTTTGGATTTGGACAGCACCTTCAACGAGAGAACAACAGAGTTCAAGATTAAAATCCACCAACTTTTCATTCAATTCATGGTTATGTACAGTGAATAAAACACCCTTTACTGAAACACTTCAGTCACTTCTTTGATGGGATTAATATCCTGGATCTGATCATATTAGCTAGTTTGGGGCACCATTGTCACCTTAAATCAGCGCAATATAACTTTGTGATCTTGAAAACACCATTTTCTGACTCGTTTTGATGGCATGGGGACATTTATGTACATTAGTGAAGCTATTGCTACCAAGCGGTGTCCCAGAGAAACTGCATTTCACAATGGACACTGCTTCCCTTTGGCCATTTTGAAGGCACCACGCTGATTTAAGAAAAAAAAACAAGAGGACATAACAGCAGGAAGCGAGTAACAAAAAGAGAGAAAATGAAGAGCAAGAGATAAGAATTGTATTTTATAGACACATCAAAGGCAGTTTATCTTACATCTATTAAAGCAGGAATGACCAACTCAAGACCTTCTCCAGCAAAACACTTGAACCAAATTAGTGGGACATTAAAGGCGCATTCATACTTTTAGATTCAAATTCTGATCTGTTCGCATAGAAAGTCCACTTCATTCAGAGAATCGTGAAAGTACAAACCTGATTTGGATCAAAGAAGTGGACTCAGCATGGTGTTATGGGTAAACGCAACCACGTGGCTTTGGCCAGGAGAAATGCCTCGTGGTCAGATGTGGTAGAAGTTCTGATGGAAATAGAATAAACCCAAGCCTGACACAGCTGACACAGCGCCATATTTTACTCTAATGAGATAGAAACTGACATTGTCCTGCTTTAACCAACAGATGGACAAGTTTTCTTTGTTGTGTGTCTCATCTTCTCCTGTTTCAGTGGTACAACATGAGTGCAAGCATGAATGTTGAATGTCGCACCTTCCAACAGAACCGAGTCCCAGAGGATAAAAGACTATCCTGTGAAGGCGAATGTGAAGAACTTGGCAGCAAGCTGTTGGAGAAGCTTTTCATATAATGTGTTGCAGGAGGGAAATGTGTGAAACCTGCAGGACAATGTTGCAGCAGGTCCAGATCCCTGCACTAGAGGTTGTATATTCTTTTAGAATAATTATAAGTCATCGACCCATAGTGTCATTTTGGAAGGAAGTAATTATCCAAGCAGCTGCATAAATAAAACTCTGTTGCTATATAATTATACTCATACCTCAGAGGAGGTATGAATATGATTATTAAGGTTAAATAGGTTCATTAGGGTTAAATATCTCAGATGAGTTTTGTTTTTAATCCACTGGACAAAATATGTTTAATTGCTTTATCTTCATTTTATAAATAGACTCTGACAAAACTCAACCACTGACACTGTCCATCCATTCTGACCTGACAAGAACATAAAAACGTGCTCTTTCATGTTACGCAGAAAGTTTGAGAAGTAGTCTTTTTGTTCACCGCAGCTGACATTATGGCGGATATCTGAATTGCAGAGCCTGGGGATCAGTTAATGGCTGCATGACAACGTCCATTACACCAAACGATCCATGTTTAATTGCTTCCATAGAGCTGAACGACCCATGGGAAGGATTTTCCACCACTGAGAAGATCTCGTGGCTGGAAGTAGGAGGGGTTGTCCTGGATAATGAACAAAGCAGTCAAACTGTCATGGATGGAGGGTTGGAGGGACTGCGGTTGGGGGAGGGCACGGGTGGATTGTGGGGTCTCTCTCCTCCTCCTCCTCCTCTTCTTCCTCTTTCTTTTTGTCCCTGTCACAGAATGAACCAGCAAGCATTCGGCATCTTCCCAAACCACTGGCTGACAACAACATGGGCAAGAAGAAACCCCATTCGAACTGAAGAGCAGAGAAGAGGAAGAAAGTCATTTGGTGGCCACCACTGTGGGAATGTTGTAAACTGTGCTTTCCTGAGGCCTTGGGAATCCCACACCAGAGCTGGAACCTGCGGGCATGGAAAACTGAGGCTTTCTTCCCCAGGAGGGGAGATGTCAGAAAACAACACCACTTGGTCACTTGAAACATGCGATGCACTCTCTGTGTTGTGGAATCAAGTGGCAGACTGACAGAGCGGAAATGTGGTCTTATGTTACAATACTGAAGCATGAAGGGTTGATGAGGAATAAAGACATCAGTAAACCATTTTTCTATAGATATATAGAGATACAACAAACCCAAGAACCATGCAAATAAAACATGATATAAAAAATGAAAAAACAAATACAATAAAAACAGCCATTTTACGTAGGTAGGTCTTACAAACGACTAATCCATCTTCTTCCTACCTGGATTGTGAGTTCCCTCTCCCATGGGTACGAGTCTTATCTTGACTCTTGTCTTATCTCTTGTTTTATTGCTTTCCCTCTTTCTTTTCTTCTCTTCCTCTGATAATGTACTTGTGTTTCTTTGCTTCTTCTTCAGGTGTTTTTTTTATTTGGCTGTTGGCAAGCAACAGGTGCATTAGGGAGTGTGGATCAGGATCGGTGAAGGAAAAAACAAAACTCTGAATCAGACGTGTTGTTATTAAGAAGTGAAATATGATTTTATAAAGGATATCCCCTGCTCCATCTGGAAATTGAAGTTGCACTTTTATTGCTCTAAATCTTGTGTCTCTCTTCTTTCTGCCTCACATTTTGCACTTTAGCAGAACATGTTAATCTTCACTGTATGTAAATTCACCTGTGTTGTACTCATCCATTAAGACAAAGCATATTATTTAGTACAGTATGTCCCAACCTTAGCCTGGATACCACGCTGTTATATTTCCTGTTTCCTTCTGCCCTCCTCCCTTCTCCTCCAACGGATCTTTGCACTCTGTATAGCTGTTATTCTTTCTTGTCTTCCCCCTGTCGCTTTAGCCATTGTTGTTCTACGCCTAATAACACTACATGTTTCCATCTTACCATAATCATCAATTAAATATTTTGTTGCTTTGCACGGTGCTTCCCCCTCAAATCTGCCCATTCATTCCCACTAACCCCTAAATGAGCCTGCACCCACAGAAACATCACTGTTACTCCCATCCTCTCAGTTCTGAATGACTGCTCTGAAAATTGGCCAATGATGAACTTGACTCTGAACAAATAAGATATCTTATCAGGTTTTATGTCTTACAGCAGTGCTAACAATTCAACCGTACACCGATGAGCCATCATTTAATCTTTTTCCTGCTTGTTGTCTGAATTCTGCTACCATTACTGCACCGCCTGTACTGCCTGATGGATTTATGGCTCCAACTGTATTTGATGTAACTTTGAAAACTGTCAATGTACGATATGTACGATACATGTCACTGTGCCTTCAAATGAGTCTGAAATGCAGAGTTTTATGATTGGAAAGTTGTCTAATGTGTCTTTAAGGTGCTTTTTAAAGTGTCCACAGAGCCCACAGATCTTATATCAAGAGGACAAAGTCACCATTTGCTGTGAGTCTTGATCGAGGGACAACCAGTAAACCCTGATGAAGAGGTCTCAGAGATCTGCTGCTGCTGTAAGGCTGCAGAAGTATTAACTCACCTGTCTTCATAGAACACCAGCTACTGATGCTCTTAATCAATTGTATTAGTAGCACTTGGCTGCTACTAATCCTTGTAAGTCCCTCATACGCAGTAACTGTGAACACAGGAATTTATACCCAGTTTCTACATTTTGGTTTAATTTTTGTTAAATAAATAAAAAAAAACTATGTGCATGCATTTGTTTTTGTTATTCTAAATTTGGATTCATTTTTAAGTCCTGCTATGCAGATAGTTTTTTTCAGGATGTGCTGATACATAAAACTTCAGAATTGGTAGAGTGCCTTACTTCTATGATTGGGATCAGTATATTCTAACAGTTCAGAAAAACTAGGCATGGCTGCACAATGAAGAAACCAAACACTTATTCAGATTGCAAAAACAAGATCTTCATCCATTCTGGCAATGCTAGGCCCTTGATACAGATGCATGACGATATAATGTGTGGTGGGAAAAGAGAGTGTAGGCTGGGATGAGTGCAGCATTGCGTGACCATGAAGCCAACTTCCTGTCCTCAGTGAATTCCATGGAGGAGTGTGCGGCTCCTTTTGTGTTCAAATCTTTTTTTCATGAGTCCCAGCATGCAGAGAGTGCAATTGTACGTGTGAGTATGAGCTTATTTATGTTTGCAGAAGTTATCTTTTTGCACAGTGACATCCCACTGGGACTAAAGTCAGAGGATATGGCAGCAGTTTTAGGAGCCAGTGGTAGTATATTAACTGATACACAGGAAATGATGTAACCACCCATGTTGCCAATGAGATCAGGGTGTGACTTCAGTCCTATTTGGATGATTTCATATAGATAAGGTGGATAGATCTCTTTCCTCTGTCACCCTCTCTCTTTTTTATAACTCAAAAACACCTTTAGTAAGAGTAAATTTTACACTACTTGTACATATTCAGCTTTAAAAAGAAGAATTAATTTCTAAACAAATATTTTTCATATACCATGTACACATGCCGAAGTTGAGAAATGAGATAAATCTTTTATTTTTTAAAATGAACCAAAGAAGTCATTGAACATAATACAAAGTTTAAAGCAGCTGTACAGTAATAATCTATCAGCCTATTTATCTAGTTGGGTCCATTCTACGTTCATATAGGTGAGATCCTGGACAGGCAGCGAGTCCATCTCAGAGCAACAACCACTCTCACTCACCCCCCGGGAAAATTTAGAGGTGGGGAATCTGATTCAAATCAAATTGATCCAACAGTCTATCACAGTGGCTCATTGATTTAAATCAGCTGTGTTGGAGCAGGGATGCATGAAAACTTGCAGGAATGTGGCCTTTAAGGACCACCACTGATTTAGTGACCAATTAACCTGACATGCATGTCTTTGGACTGTAGGAGAACGCTGGAGCGAGCACACAGGGAGAATACAGATACAGTGTGACAGAATACGCAAACTCCACACAACTTTTCAAAAAGAAAGAAAAAGAAAGAAAAAATAACCTAAAATGAAACATACAACAAAGTTAAATGTCAGACAAATATCTTGAGTACAAATGCCCGCAGCTGGCTTGGATGGACTTGGCAGCGGCATGGATGTTGGAAAGAAATAGTGCCACTTGGCAAATATTTTAATGAAAAGGGAGCATCTAATATAACCTGTAACACTGGCTTTTATTATGAACTGTAAGTGGGTGTTTGGTGGTGGAAAACACTTTTCCTTAATTGCTGTGAATAAATTACTTAAAATTAAATGAGGGAATGGGACAGAGTAAACTTGCATCTTGTAAAGCACACAAAATATTGTTGCAGATGTGGCAGGACGACCAGAGGGATCCCACAACCTCCCGGGTGAAAGTCATGCGCGCTTGCCAGTCAGCCAGTCAGCCAAAGGGATATCCCTGTGGCCAAGTAGCCAGGGCGAATGATCAGTCGGAGGCACACAGTGACAGGACCCACACACTGTCACACAGACAATAAAATTACTGGTTTGCATGGGGATTGTTTTCTGTTTTTTGGATTATAAACTGAGGTCAAGACTGATTATGCTCAATGCCCCAGGCAGAATCCTGTGAAGCAAAAAAAAGAATCAGTCTGTCCAGCATATATACACTATACCTATATAAAAGTTAAGAATATTTAGCTTTTAGGAAAAATTTACAGAAAACCTTAAAAAAGTTCATGCTACACTGATATTAAATCATGATTGTAGGCTATCAAAGTAGAATCATGCCATGGTATTGACTTCATCTCAAGCAGTCAATTGCAGCAGCATCTAACAGCAGTGGTGGGTGTACCACAACATAAATGCCAATGTCTCAATAAATTCTCATGGGTTATGTGTGGGTCTGATGGTTTCAATGTATCTATCCATCTGCATATGTCTCAGTGCCTGCAGATTGAAGTACCAATGCTGTTCTCTGAAAATCAAACAGAGATGATACCAGGCACTTTTCGGATGCTGATTGGCTGCAAGTTAACATGAGCCTAGAAGGCCTGACTTTGACCAACAGCCATTTTGATAACAAACAGGACAGAGCATGAGAAAATCACCCCATTCACACAATACAATCTGTAACAGATCCAAGATATGCAAGTGAGCCCTACCATTAAAAGGTGTACCTTCACCAAGAAAGCTAATGAGATTTTTCCTGCATCAGAGCAAAAAATAACATCAAGAAGAAAAAAGAAACCAAGAGACAACTACACTTTAAAGACACACTATATAACTTTTTGACCTTAAAACTCTGCTTTCTGGAATTGTTTGATGGCCCAGTGACATCTTTCACCTGCAGAGCTCCGCAGCTAGGAAACCGACTATAGACCTTTTACATCCTGGATGTTGCCTACTGATTTTTTGTTTTGTGCATGCGTTAAATACTAGCATGATAACGAAAACACACCATCATTTTAAATGCATTCTGGTGGATTCTGCAAAGCAACATTATTGGAAGAAGAGAGGAAACAAAGGAGAAAAGCAAGAGAACAGTTAAGAAAAGGCAGTTTTTTGTTGTTTGGAGAGAGTTGACTTTACAGGTAGGATGCAAGACGGATGTCAAATTAGCTGCCGACAGTGGATGCGGCACTGAGAAAAAATTTGCCTATAAGTTATATAGTTGGTCTTTAAATGGTCTTTCCATATTCTCAGCACTGCCTCATCTGGAAGTAAAAAGCTAGAACAGGAGCCGTCAAGATGCTGTCAAGGTATGTTCAGTCCCTTGCAACGATATATCTTTGGCTAACCTGCCAGCCACAGGTCAGAGCCTTGTAAAAATGTCATCTCTGACAGGATTTAAACACCAAGATATGCAGCCCATCATTGTTTCAGGTGAGCGGTTTCAGCACAACACAACACAACACAACACAACACGCTTGGTGCCCAAACGAGGGGCCTGTTCTCCAAAGCCAAAGTTTGACCATGTGATGGACTGGTGATTGTCGAGGATGTACCCTGCCTCATGGAAGGATGGATGAGTGTTACATAAAGCATCTGCGGCCAACAGGATGAATTTAACATCTCCTGTGAGATGGCTAGCTGTCGCCTCAGACTATGTGGGCTAACATTCAAATACATGTAAATAATTATTTCTGTTGCACAAAGGGTTTTAAAAGTAACAGCCCTGATCTCAAGTGGAAGCAACATCAAGAAGGAACACAAGGAAAAACAGGAAGCAGAAGAAAATATGCGGGAAATTAAGAGAACAGAGATGTTTGTGGTATTTCTGAACCTGATGGGAGTAAAGACCTCCAAACTCAGAGAATAGCTGTAGTAGAAGAAAAGCATCCATGACTGTATCAGGAGTGAATGTGTAGCAGGAACCAGGGAGTGTTGTTTTAGGTAGGAAATGTGTAAAGGACGGACTGTGCAGCTGTAGATTTTTGGAATAAAAGCTTAAAACCTTCTCTTGCCTCCAGGCCAGACGATACATATGCAGCTCCTCTTAGGGCACGTGGCAAAGATTGCTGTCCAGAAGAAAAAAAAATCTAACAAAATATTGTGTTGGAACCCCAGGCCATGGTTGAGAAAGCTAACAGATATGGGGGTGAATGGAAAGTAATGTCTGACTAACCTCGAGATATCAAATAGTTTAGATAAATAGGTGAAGTTGAACTTTCTAATAAAGAACATTTTTCACAGTTTAACTCTGCAGCTGACTGGAGGAACCAAAAAGCCCAAAACAAGTCCTGAAGATTAGCTTTGATAGACAGGATTTCTTCGTCCTCTCTGAGTTCTCCATGTCCTCCCCTGTGGTTTGAGATCCAGGCATCCATGAGTACATCCCATCTCTTTAATCAGTTTATAGGAGGAGGTACAGCGGTACGTGCTGTTGACCACACTATGCCTCCTCTTTTATTTTCTACTCAACTGGCACGCCTACACTGTGGGTGACTTCTGAGGTTTATCAAAGCCTCAGTGAGTCAGTGACAGGTGGACAGGTTGTTCAAGCACATAAACAGGAACCGTGGGGTCTCAAGACTGCTGTGCAAAAAAACTTAAAGTTGAACCTCCTCCAATTTGAAAAGAAAAGCAAAAAACATCATCTTTTATATGTTAATATTTTCTATAATATGATATGAAATAAGTTTGCATTTTCCCCTTAATCTGTAGATAAACTCTGCTTGTAGATGTGACTTCTAAATTAATATTACAGAATTGCTCTTCAAGAACACAAAGGACACAAATTGAACCCCTTCATAGGCAGATTCATGAGAATTTACTGTATAAGTTATTCATAAATAAATACTAAATATGTGATGATAAATTCACCCACACAAAGAGGTGTTATCTAAATAAATTACCTGCTTAAGGTTTTGGACCTAATCATAGAAAATATTATATTTTCATTTAACCCAAGGTCAATTGAGAACCAGTTTTCATTTGCAATTCCAACCTGGGCCAGAGAGGAAAAAGTAAAATATTACCTGGTACATACTTACTGTAGAAGCAATCACGCAAGTTTAAACACAGGGGTGGAAAGTAACTAATTACATTACTTGCGTTACTGTAATTGAGTAGCTTTTTTGTGTACTTATACTTTTTCAAGTACTTTTTTAAAAAAGTGTAATTTTACTTTTATTAAGTAAAGTTTCTTTTAAGTAATCTACTCTGGTACATTTTACATCAAAAACGTTAGTGAATATTTAAAAATAAAGAAAAGAAAGAAAAAGGCTGAAACAGAGAAGAGAAAACACGTTCTGGAAATGAATCACAGGAAGGAGAGAGTTCATTGAGTGAGCAGAGACAGCATTAAAAGAACAAAGTCTCACACACAGATGATGGCGAACATGGAGGAGGCAGGTGAAGGCGTTGTGGTGGACGACCGTGCACCACAATTTGCTGTTAAAAACTAACTTTTTACTTTTACTCAAAGTACATTTAGAATTATTAACTTTTTTACTTTTACTTGGGTAGATTTTTTGACTGGTAACTTTACTTTAAAAAACTTTAAAATCACATCAGATAAACAGTACTTGTTCTTGAGTATTAAATGTTTGTACTCTTTCCACCTCTGTTTAAATACAACATTAACATTTCATAAAACAAAAATGATAAAAAGTGCAATAAAACAGTGGTTTCAAAAAGTCAAAAGCATTTAGATGCAGGAGCAGCAATCACAAACAATCTTTTGCAACAACTTTGTAAAAGAGGAAAATGGGATAAATGTGCTTAGTTTTAGCTTCTGGTGTTACTGGTTTATCATTGGAAACTACAAATGATGTACAAGCTATTGGAATGAATGGAGTGCAACTTACAGCCACTGTTATGTTCAAATAAACAGGGGTTTTGTCAAATAAGGTTTTGTAAATAAACTGATACCAGCTGTCAGCCAACTGAGACAGATACCAAGGTACAAGCATCCACAAACTGAATTTCTGAACCATCCAGACAGATTTTATGATAATCCTCAATATATGTTAAGTTTCTATTAAAAAAGGAAAAATTCATACAATATTGTTTTACTCATTCAGAAGAGAAGATGAAAGTTTGTGAAGGACAGCTGCAAATTGTTGTAAATGTGAAGTCAGGGCAGTGTTCAGGGATTGACCGGCGACACACAAAATGGTATCATCTGCATATAGTGAATGTGAGAATTATGAGAATATTATAATGTAGATTTTGAAAGGAGTTGCACCAAATACAGATCTTTGAAGAACACACCTTTCGACAGAGCATTGGATCTCTCAGAATGCCCTCTGCTCCCACAGATTGTAAACAAACAGATATTATAAGTATTCATTATTTCAAATGAATTTCAAATTTCTAATTTACATTCTTTCCCCGGGGCGGCTGTAGCCCAGTGGATAGAGCAGTCGCCTACTGAACAAGAGGTCGGCAATCCGATTCCACTCCGCATGTCTAAGTGTCCTTGGGCAAGACACTGAACCCTACCTTGCCTCCCGATGTGCCTATCTGGGGTGTGAATGGGAATGTGTCTGAATGTTAGAACCAAGTATGTTACAATATAGGTGCTGTGTGAATGGGAATGAATGGGTGTATGAGACATGTCGTGTCAAAGCGCTTCGAGTGGTCACATGACTAGAAAAGCGCTATACATTTCCCCCTTCCCGGGGAAAGGAATGTTCAAGATAGCTTTCTCCATCACTCACATGTATGAAAGGAAAGATGACAATAGACCCAGGTTAAAAAAAAGCAAAATTCTCCTTTAAGATCCAAACAGGGTGGTTTTGCCTAGTCGAGTCATTTACAAGCCAGATGAACTTCTCATGAAGATTTGAAGTTGAACCGCAAACTTAGACATTAGAATAGAAACTTTCCTGAACTGTTTTTGAAAAAAAGCATGTGAGTCAGTCAGAATGGCTTTGGGTGATCTTGCTAATGATAAAAAGTAAACAAGTAGAGGTGTAGAGATCTTTCTAAGTTTCTCTCACTCACGTTTTTCTTTAGGTTTGTAGAGGCTACCAACACACCATGATCCATGCATCTATATTTTGCCTTGGAATTTTTCCATTCGAGGCTGTACTACACAGATTTCTCTGCTGAAATGAACAAATGAAAAATACTGCTGATCCTTCTCCAGCAGCCCTGACACTGATGTGCATTTTAGTCTCTTGTTTGTAATCCAACCATTTGGGAAAATCGTCTGTCAGATCATTTAATCTGAGTTTAAACAGAGAAGCACTTTTTACTTTTTTCCATTCTCAAGTTTTGGTTTCCGTTTCACGCCTCCATAACCGAGACCACCAAATAAAGCTGAATTCTTTTTCTCTGCTTCACTAAGTGCCTCAGTTTCACATTCCTTTAAATCTCCCTTGTTTTTGTTGGCTCTTTTTAGTTGCAGTTCAAACAATATGTTTATATGCAAATGGCTAAGCCAGTGTCTGCACCCATTCATTGCTAAGATAGGGAGTGGAAATCAGGAACTTGCACTCAACTATTTGTATAGTTCTTCATGAATAAGATGAGAAAATGTGTAAACTCATTTCTGCCTTTGTCGTAAATAGTAAAAATGGTGTAAATGCTTTATTGTAAGACTGAAATAAAAAACATAAAGATGCACATGCTGAAGGGAGACTGTGCCAAATCAGAAACACAAATATAAAAAGTGCTAATGGTTTGAATATAAAATCCTAGCCTATATGGACTGAAGTGAGTTTTATCTGGTGGTATGTTAACGTGAAACATCCTCTGCCCTGGGCTGTTTGAATAGGCCAGAACACCTCCTGATCTCCATTACTAACTAACTGTACCTTAGATTAGTTGCTCAGCAGTCCATCACCTGTAGAACAGGAACTCACAGCTGTACCCTGTGAATCTATTAACCACTATGTCAGCCATTTAGTTTGTCCATATGTATTTGGTGATAAGAAGAAAGTTAATAAACTAAAAAGATAGATTTGGTTGCAGGTATCTAAAAACTGTGTTTACAGTTTGTGCCGGTAATTCGGTTGCATGCGCAGCAATCAGCCCACCGCAGTATGTGTTGTCGCAGATTATTTTTTGTGTTTAATTTGGTCTTTGTTTGAAGAAGGAGGCAGGAAGCAGACCCGCTCTGGTCTCCTTTTTTTTCTGCAAAGCTCCCCATAAACATTTCATTCTCATTTGGTTTTATTTATCACAGCTCACTTCCACATCCTATGGCTATGGCTGCCACATTTCCAGGGTTGAAAAGGTCTGCTGTGTTTGTATGTGCCAGTTGTTGTTGACAGTATGGATTTGTGAGAGTGTACACTCTCTCAGCTGAGTGTAGTATGTTTATCTCTAAGCTGGCTTTACATATGCGGGCATGCATGTTTGGGTTTTGTATTTGTGAGTGCACAGCGTGAGTTTTAGTCAGTGGACACCAGAAGATGGACAGTAGTACTTCAGCATGTGTGTGCGTGTGTATAGATGTTTACTCTTTCCAATGTATTCCACATGTGAGCGAAGGTTTGAAGTCATTTACACTTCCTCTCTTCTCTATTGTTGTACCACCATCACACTTCAGATCGATTTGATTTGAGGATTAAGATAACTTATGGGATTTCCAGTATAACTTTACTGGGACCATCATGCTTTCGAAATGTAAAGACTTGTCTCTGACTTTTCTAATGGGCACGCTTTGGAAACTTTGCAATATGAAAATTGTGCATGTTCAAACTGAATACTTAACTAGATAAAACTAAAGGGAGGAAGTATGAACAGAAATGAGTGTGTCCATTGCAGATTATACAAATTACAAATAGATTTTTCATTCTTATATTTCTTTTCCTTCCTCTGTCTCACCTCTCTTCTTTCATGTTTTCCATCTGTATGCCTCCCTTTTGTTTTGTTTTTTACATGCATGGTCTGTTTTTCTATCATTTTTTTATATGCTGCATACCTCCAATGTTGCCTTCACACCCAGTTGTTCGCTAAACTTGGTATGACAATGAGTTGCAACATTCCTTTTGATCCAAGTTTGTGAAGCAGTACAAATCAAATGGATCCAGTCTTTTGAATAATGTGTTACTGTCCTCACCAGAGATTAAAGATGACTGAAGCAGGAGACAAGACAACAAGAGAGAAACTTGCTCCTAATGCAGGGCAACTGCTGTTTGCACCAAATAAGAGCAAACGTGGAGCTGCATCAGATCCTAGCAGCTTTTAGCTGACCAGGATTCTATTAAAACTTTTATTCTGTTATTCTTCAGGCATTATTCTGTCTGTGCCTATGATTTGGTCATCGTATTAATATTCTGCTCTGTAATACTCTGCAAGTATTTGGTTACTTCAAATGAACTGACACTTACATTTGCAGGGGGGTGAGTCTCTTTGTAAACAATCATCAATCGGAAAAAAGCCATTTTAAGTAATTACAGTCAGCTTTGGATTGAGCTGGCAAGCCATGTTGTTTTTCCCCTTAAAAAATAGTCATCATAGCAACATAATCTAACCAAACACTCATTAAGGCCTTAAACGCCGAATTTTTAAAAGATAAAACTAACCACACATCAAACGAAAATAAGAAAATCTGCAAACTAATGAGATCTAAGTATAGAAAGTTGAAGTTTTATGTTCATTCTGACCTTCAAATATTATGACGTTAAATCAAATAAAGATACAGCAACTAATAAGTTTCATATGAGTTTATTCCGACCTTTTTTTAAAGGGCTCCATCAGATGATACAACTTTCCAGATACCAGATTGCATTACAGAACGTCTATGTGCATCACTATGCCTTCTCCCCACATCTTTTCCTCTTTCTCTCGTACTACCCCATCCTCCAGCCTAATTCGAAGCATCTTGCGGAGTGACTGCAGCAGAGAGAAGGATGTGGCTGAGGCAAATAAAAGAATCATAACAACAGGATCAAAGCAGTCTTCCAAATCTATTCCTTCTGGAGATGGCGGCTTTTGCATAAAACAAAGAAAGTCAAAGACAAGACAGGCATGGCGAGGCTCAGGAAGGGAAGGGGAGAGGAGAAGAAGGGGGTTGAAAAAGGCAGACTGTTGAACTCTATATTTCATGGGGAGGGTCATCAGTGCTGTCTGCTGCTGGTTGATTGATACCCTTCTCTTCTATTCCAGCTTTTTTGTATGTCTCTCACTCTTCCATATGTTGATGACACTGATCTTCTTTCTGTGCATAATATCAAACAGCTGGGACATGATCAGCCAAGTCAAACCACTGAGCTCCTTTAAAACCTTTGAATGTGCGGTGAGATTATCTCACACATGCACAGGTGTTCTGTAGATATGGTGCAACTGCATATCTAAACCATCACGCTACTGTAAATAAAAAGATGGTCCCAGTAGACCCTGGTGGATCAAGAATGATCTTAAACCTTTTGTCATACCTCCAATCAAACCCTGAAGCATTTTTGAGATTCTTTTAGAATTTTACTCCAGTCCACCTGTGTCTACCTGATATCAGCTGACGTACAGTATGTAAGGAGGCATACACTTGCTTATTAAAAAGTCTTACAGGTGATGGTAGGGATGTCAGATTGAAACTCAGTAAATGAAATGATGAGATTTATGTGAAAACTTTATGAAATTCTTGAAATGACATAGCCAACCTGGATCTAAACCTTGTTGTGTCGCTTTAGAGATAAAAAACAAAAATCTGTCTAGGCTTCCTGATTGCACTTGAACATATCTGCCCTGAATCATTCACCAAAAGAATTTGAATCTGCTAAAAATCACTTTAATTAAGTTTGACAAGACATAAATTTAACATAAATTAATATTTTAGCTTTTAAATGATCTATTTATGTTAATAAATCACCACAAAATATTTCTTTCTTCCTTTAGTTTTGCAAAAAATTAAGTTTAATTGTTGAGGAAAACCAATTTTGAACTGATAACAAAAGTTTCTAAAAACTCTAGAAACTAAAAAAAATGCTGTATCATGACCGTTTCATGTCCTTTAAGTTGGAGCAGAGATTTCTACAATAAAAGAAAAAGCCAAATACACACTCGGCACGAACTGCATATTTAGATCATGATGCATCAACCCCAATCATTCACAATACTGTCACATTATTACACTCATTTTACAATATGTTACAGCTTAGATATCCGCAACACATCCTCCCAGACATAAAAGAAGAGGGGAAATTTTGGGCAGACATGAAGCAAAATAAAACCAGGGTAGCTGCTCAAACTGGGTACTGTCGCTTGGACTGTGCGCTCTGTTTCGAAACACATCAAAGAAAATCAGGATTTCGCATGAAAAGCCGCAACATGACTCTGATCTGCCTTGCTTCACGGCCTTCCCTAGAGGAAAGGAAAATGTGAATTCTAAGAAGTGTTGCTTCCAAAAATATACACACCATGAACAAGAATGAGAAATACATATTCCAGATCCAATAGTAACGCTGGATTTCAGCATCCAGGCCTTTTTTGTTTGATTCTGCTAAGATGTCAGCGGGGTCCAGGGGGATTAGCAGGTTTACAGATTGTTGGGGGTGTAGAAGGGGTTGTTGAAATTGGGATGTTTGCTATGTAAAGCGCCACCTCTTGAAAGTTTTCCCTCAAACAAAGAAGTCGCTGTGTGACAGTTCTGTTAAAGCTTCCCAGTCACTGTATAGGCCTTTGTAATCACCACAAAGAACATACCAGGGGAGTAAGTCCATAACTCATCCACACAAACACACTCTGATGTTGGTAAATGAGGCCGAACACCAACCCTCGAAGGGTGAGACTTGACTTTTGCGGTGCTGCTTGATGAAGGCAAACAATGCGCTGACAACGGGGTGAGACATCAGGCAGGAAAGTGGCGAGATGCTTTATCCAAAATGGCCAAATTGGCCGTTAATGCTCCATATAAGGTAAATGACATAAAACCTTTGTTTTGAGATGAAGTTAGCTGCTTATAACCCATTTGTGCTGCTGGGTGTGGGGTGTAACCTTGTAGTGATTACAGATGATTGGGATGATTAATGGCCTTTTACGTCACTTGGCTTCACCACTGCACATTTTAAATTCTGTTCAAGAAATCAGAAAAAATTTTGGTAACTTATTTTGATTTCAGCATCAGATTTTTGTCACGTTTTTGTTCATTTTAAAACGTCATAAGATCATTGCATTCGACTTTGCCTTTGGCTGTTACTTCTCACATTCAGCGGACCTTCTGCAGCCGTCATCAGGGCTCAGATGAATCTTTACAGCGATGTTGTGTAAGCCCTTTGTGGCGAGATTCCTGCTTTTGGTCTAAACTTATCAGCGTACGTTTTGACGTAGCAGCCAAAGACCTCACAGAGTGCACTTGTCAGGAGTAAGAAACACAGAGGCCTGAGGAAAACCTCAGTCAAGGCCGTCCATGACAGCTGGCATGCCACACGGCCTAAAACAATACACAATCTGTCCCTCCTGACGGCCATCAGTACACACTCATACAGTCACGGCAGGGGAAGAATGCGCGCCCGCCCTGACATCTCCAGACAGCGAAAAATAAACGGACAGATGGAAAAAGAAGATGCATAATGAATACCAGGGCTCTGAGAAAAAAGAAATACGGATCTTTTTCATCATACTCGCTGGGTGTCATTGTGTAATAAAGATGTTGTGAACCCTTCTTAGTCAAGACCTTTTTATGCGCATGCTTGAATACCTTGTCATTGGAGAGTTGATGCCAGCACCATGAAAACACAAGTCGCAGATCATTAAAATACCTCTGAAAATATAGGATGCTTATCAAATAATATGAACCACATTGCTCCACTTACCTCCTTTATAAATGGGGAGTGGATGTGGGGTTTGGGTAGATATCAGTACCTTTTCAAGTGTTCTTTGAAGTTTTAGCCTTGAAAAAAAGTTCCTGGGAAAGTGGAAAACTTTATACACAAACGCAGCCGAGTGCTGGCTTCTGTAAAGGTCATGACCACACTGTTTTTCTTACAGTACCTCGTTTCAGAGGAAATTCAGTTAAGTGGATGGTGTAAATTGAAGTGATGTTGGTGATATGTATACATTTCTTTGTGAAAACAGCACTGAGGCCAATTTGCAGCAAGACTCTGAGACCATTTTTTTGTACGTTTTTTAGAAGGTTTCAAAAAAGTCTACAGCTGAAATAGACTTTCAGCTGTAGACCACCATGAGATGATCTGTAAAAACACCAATCACTATCCGCTAATAAAACACGGAGATGGACATTTAGGAGGCGGCAGAGTTTCCATCGTGGTCTTTTTTCCGAGCTTTGAATGTCCAGCTGATTTGACAAGCGGACAATGCCGAAAAGGTACATCACTGCAGATGGTAAGACCTGCCAGAGTCCCTTTAGTTTAACTAATGCCAAGTGGAAAATGTCCATCAACTTTGACTCCTTCAGACATTTCAAAGTCATGTGATAGACTTTTGAATACTGTAGATAAGAGTGACACTGCCTTGTTGGGTCATTGTTGTTTAGCAACAACTCTCCAGACACAGCCAGACACAACATATGTTTAAAATGTAAAGTATGAAAAATAAGATGACTTAAAGGAGAACTATGCAACTAATTTACCTCAATAAATGTTTTTTAGAATCCCTGTAGTGGTAAACAAAGACTTGGCAGGGTGATTCGCCAGTTTCTCCCCTCCCCCCGTTGTCTCTGTCATGAAAACAGCACTTGCAACTTTCGGATGGGCAGACCCGAACACATCTTGCGAGAACAAAACCTGCTTTGAGGCACTCAGACCCCCTTACAACTGAGCCGCTAACAGTGCTAGTTTAGAGCAAATTAGAGCCAGACTAAGCATTGGTTCTTTGGCTTTCCACCATTTAAACATCAGCTCCTCAAAATTGGCTCTACACAGCCAGACACCAACTCTGCCGGACTAGAGTGAAGAATCGGTTCACGTAGTTTGCATCAGGGGCTGGAGCCGGGTTACCAGGCCAACACAGACGTGTTACAAACCAGCGGTTCAATGGATTAAAAACAAACCTGGGAGTGGAAAAAACCTGTTGTTTCGGACATGAAGTGTCCCGCATAAAGAAGGTAACATTCATTGTCCCCTCTTTCAGCCGCGCTTTCTGTTTCTCAGTCACATAAGCAGCAGCAGCAGGGAAACTCTCCCTCACTGTGCTGGGTGCCGGGGTGAAGCGACGCACCAAGCTAACGGGCCGCCCCGGTGCCAAACAGCCTCAGTAAAAACTCTAGTCACGTCTACAAAAATAAATATAAATAATATTCATATTCTTACCTGCGATCCGCCCGCAGTTAAAACGGCCACTGCAGGACAGACAGGACACTGCTGCTACCAACATAGCGACGTACAGCAGCATCAAGAACATAAATGGGTTTATGTACCCACCCATCGGGTAATTATCAGTTTAAAGTACACATTGGAATAGCAGAGAAGTGGAAAAGCTTCTTGACTCTGTGCCGCTCTGTGCGCGTCTGATAGGGAAAGACAGAGGCACGGCAGTGATGCGAAAGTCGGCGCGCTGCGCTTCCGCGCCCTTCCGCGTGTGGTGTGTCCCCGGCGTAGGTTTTAAAGCGCGCCCCTTTAGGAGCTTATTAATCTTCATTCACAAGGAAGCTTCTATAAGAGCCAAAAGTCCAAAACCTCTTGACAACAGTGTCGTCAGCAATACCACTTGAGACATTCGATTACACACAAGCAGGCACGCGGACCAGGAGCAAGATGTGAAAATGTGTTCAGGCCCGCCAGAGCAGCTGAACTGTTAAGTGCAGTCGCTCAGTTTAATTGTTTACAACTACTGCGGCCCCAATCAGTGGTTTTGGTCATTGGTAATGAAAGTCACATGTTCTCATCTACTTGATGTAGCATAAAATGTAGATTTTCTGGTCTTGTTGTGTGGACTGAATTACAAACAAATTATAATTTAATTATACTGCCTGTCAATGTTATTATAGAAAAATTAGAGCGACAGGTAAAAATAGATTATGACGGGATTTTAATGAAGCCGTCAGTCTAAACGACAGAAAACAAAAATGTCTAGCGCAACCTCTGAATTGTGTACTCTTTTGGTAGCTTTTGCATTTTCTTTAAAACTGAGTAGAATCCTATGAGCTTGTCATTGAAGACTCGTCAATGTTTTCTTGTGAGAAATGTCTGACTTGGTGTCTCCTTGGCTGGCTCTGTTGAACCACTGCAAATTGTCAATAAAACCGAATGTGACAGGCTGGTGTGCATACTTTACGTCCCGTTGAAACCAGTCTGTCAAAAGTCAAAGTTAAGCACCTTATTGGAGTCTCAAACTCTCGATTAAGGAAGAGGAGTTTCTGCTGAAATTTGGATGTGTCATTGTATTCAGGCAACTTTTAGCTGCAGCAGCCCTGGCCAGTGACAGGTGTTGTGCAGGTACAAATACTACAGTCCTATTGCTTGCAATACTTGGGTTAATTTAAGTGCACAAGATTATTCAGCTGGAATAAGAACAATAAGACAAGAAAGAAGACAACGAGTTGGAGAAGGGGCAGAGGGAGCAAAAGATTAGGAGCACAGTCATGAACACAAAGAAAGCTGGAGGACATGAATAAATGAGAGGGACAAAGAAGCACAAAGAAGAGAGTATGGCGAGAATAACTGCCAAAGTAAAAAGCAATGACTAAGATATAAATCGAAGAATAAGACAGAATAACACAGAAGGAGGCTAATCACCATAAAAAACATGAAAATGTGAATTTGCATTTTGGTTATTGCGGGAATACCCCCCACCCCCCCCCCCCAAAAAAAATTTGAGAATTGGAAATAAAGGCATGGGGAAATACATAAAAACCATGAGTAAGGCTGGTCACTAGCACATGCGATGCGGTCCATCATCAGTCTGACAGTATTTCAGATTGTCAGGACTCCTTGATTTCATTTGTCAATGCACAAGGATTCCGATACCTTTTGCTTTCGTGTTGCAGAATAATAAAATCATAGATTTTACTGTTATTATCCAGATGAACAGTCAGTGGTACTGGTCCTTTTTAAAACCAACCACAATCTTTCACACACCAAATCATGTAGTTTGCTTCCTAAACCTTATCAAACCCAGCTTAAGTATTAATATATATGTTTAAGGTTAGGTATAAAGAACACATAGTAGGTTGTGGTTTAAATGTTAATAAATCTTAATATGAATCATTGCAGTCTCAAAATCCATCCATCTTTTTTGTGACTGGTACATT
Source organism: Craterocephalus amniculus (assembly GCA_036024015.1). Lineage (NCBI taxonomy): Eukaryota > Metazoa > Chordata > Actinopteri > Atheriniformes > Atherinidae > Craterocephalus > Craterocephalus amniculus. Next base: position 23,522 of record JAVQJG010206299.1, read on the forward strand.
TTGAACATATGGACAAATCAAGACTTCTTAAACATTTTCTGTTTTAACTCGGCTGGAATCATAACTTAAACACCAGTTGGTTCTGAAGAAGCAGAAACATTTATTGTTGCAACATTGATTTACTGCCAGGCAAATAACAGTCAGGCATGTAATTACCTCCATTATTTATGATAATTTGGCCTTCTGTACAATATTTGATCAATAAAATCTATTTAAATATCACCATATGACAATGCTAATAGCAGGGATTATCTCATGACACTGGCACTTGTCAAAGGATGGGACACATCAGGCTGCAGAAAAAAAATATCACTTCTGTATAAGTTACTGTATCAAAAGCATAAAATGAGCAAGCATAAAGATCTGACTGACATAAAAAAGTATTCAGGTGAGCATTGCAGTGGATGTGCTGAATATATGTGTGCAAAGAAAGCATATTCTGATTGACATGATGCGATAAAATGAGGACAAAATAAGTCATACATTAATTTTGTCTACACAGTCTCTTAATAAACTTGCCAGCATACAAAGCATAAAAACTAAAAATGTATTTTAATGTATATATTATCAACTGAGAGAGATTATTGCTTAATCAAATAAATACTTAAATAGAATATGATTTGTAAGCAGCCACATTCAATTGGACCTGATCACATCTTAACAAATGTTCACAGGGTGTAAGCATGTAAAAACTGCCAAAATGCTAGGATTTTTACCTTCAACTGTTTCTTGGGTTTACAATGAATGGTCAAAAAAAAAAACAACTCTCCAGTAAGCAGCAGTGATCAGGAAAATACTATTTCAGTAATGGGGAGAATGGGGAAACTGGTGCAGGTATAAAAACTGGTAGAAGCAGTAACTCAAATAGCCACTGAGTACAACCAAGATATCTGGAACACCATCTCTGAACACACATGTGGAACCTTGAAGCAGATGGGCTAAAGCAGCCAAGCACATCTGTTACCCCTCCTGTAAGCTAAGAATGGGGAACTTTTGCTATAATTCAAACAGTCTCATCGAAACTGGACAAAGAGATAAGTAAATTGTTTGCCTGGTATGATGTGTTTCAATTTTGGCTCCAATTGTCAGAACTGACTGAACATTTAAAAACTTGAAATCTCATATCCACTCTGCAGTCAAGGGGAGAAAAAATTCATTCTTTTAATTAATAAATGCCTCAAGAAATTGTGGAAACTTTAAAAATGTAAACAAAAAGACAAAAAACAAAAAACAAACAAAACAAAATAAACAAAAAACTGAAAATACCAATAAGAAAATAAAAAAACAAACATGCATTGCATATAAATGGATAATCAGCATGCTAATATCTCTATTTTATTTCAGCATTCAACTTTATTTAACAATAAAAAATTACAAGTTAATGTGAAATTACCTTTCTAATTACTCTCTCACACATATTTAAAATCTGGTTCTAGGTTAACATAAATAATGTTCTATTTTGAAAAGAAAACCACCTAAACAGTCTAGTTTGCTATTAAACATAATTGCACGTGTCAAACAAGGATTCAACATCAGCCAAAACACTTTTTTGCAGACTATATTTTTGAAAAATTGTTTAACTGTTTGACTTGATAGCTTCACCCTGCCTATTTCTAATAGGTTTACATTAGAAGCTTTTAAAGTTGCTGTGAAACCATGGAAATATGACAGGGTAAAGTAAATCTGGTTACTGATTTCCAACTGCAACTTAGACTTGAACTCAAAAGCCTGTGATACTCAAAGAAAACCTCACATAGCTCTGTTAGCCCAGGAAGGACATCTGTGAGAAGAGACACACTGTTTGGTGCAACATCTCGAATGGCCATTATTGTCATTTCTATCTTACATGTAATTTTGTACTTAATTTACTATGAAATGTGAACTATTCACTTCATTATCCTATTGTTTTCAGATTGTATTTAATGTAAAATCTGGATAAAAAAAAAGCTTTATCAAATATTAATTTGAACTAATTTGTAATTTTGTTGTTCTTTGTGATCACTGCTTTACTGATTAGCTTGTAACTTTTTTTTTCACTGTTGTTGACAATTATTTGATGATCTTTCAGAAATAACTGTCACTAAAAAAAGAAATTAAGCTGTCATGAATTCTAAATCCGCTAAGCTTTAGAATATTTAGTCCAAGTAAGGGCTAATGAAGACAGTTTCAGACTGCAACACTGAAAAAAAAAAAAAGAAACCATTTGGACTAGTTTCATAAGTCCAGGCTGTTTCTTCCACTTTTGTGACAGTTGGTTTGATAAGATAAACACAGCTGAAAATAGCTGACACTGGGAGGTGGTTGAGCATGATGCCTTCTGGATGCTGGTGGAGCCTGCTTTTGAGTCGTGGTATGCTCAGATCATTTCACCAACAAAGGACTCTCGGTTTTAGTAAAGCCTAGGCATCAAATCTACCGTGTGAGTCATTACTGCATGTGCTGAAGATGATCGATAAAATCCAACGTTCTTAATGCCCTGTCAATCAATATTTACTAAATCCCAGAATCTCCAATTCAGGCCTTTTCATCTGCTTGATCATATGAAACTGGCATGTTTTGAACACTAGGTGAACATTCTGCAAGGCCTATAATAAGTTGGTTCGACCATGATATCTAAGTCTTTATCTGTGTTGTTATTGAGTTCACAGTCCACTCCAGTGCACCTGTCCTGGTTGAAAAATTCTTATTAATAGATTTCTGGGTTTAGTGAAGGGTAGTATATAGAATTTACCGTTCTGTGTTCTCTGCACCTCAAGGACATGTCATTTAGTTGAATTTATGATTGGGCCCATGCATGAAACAGAATTCGGCTCACCCAATGGTTACACTAACCTGTCAGCTGGAATAATGAGCAACAGATCTCTAATGCAAACAATAAACAGTCATGTGTTCTGTAACAGCAAAAAGGGAAAATAAGTTTAGCATGGTAAAACTGGAACATGCACTCTAAAAAAAAACAAAAACTAAAACATCAGGTTATTAAAAAAGAATAACAAAAAAGGATCAACAACGCAAGAATCTTAACCCCATGAAGGAGCATCTGTGTTGTTGAAAAGAAGAAGAATGAAATGCCAGATGGATGCTTTCATACAACTGGAAATTGTTTGTGACTCACTTGCATAGCAAAAGGGTCAACAAGCAAGTATTATGTTAATAATAGAAGCTGATTTACACAACAGCAACAAACTCAGTCAACGGAAAATTATCAAATTACACAGATCATTTTTGTCTTTAAAATTTGTAAAAAGAAGAAGAAAAGTTTTTAAAAAATGTGTGCAAAACCTAACTTTCTGCCACAAAACTGAATCCAACTTGACTTGTTAGTGAACATCAGAGATTCTTCAGTAGATATTAGTACACTTTGACAGATGGTTAGTTTTAAACTGAATTGTGCTCATTTGTTCTGTACTATGTGCCACACAGTCTCCTTGTACATTTCTTTTGTTTCATCCACCTGTGTGAAATGACTCGTTTTAAAGTGTGTTCATTTTTATGTGTGCTCCCGCTTTTTGCCTTTGCCTGGCATTTGCATGTTTTGTGGTTTGCAGGGAGTTTGAAAATGCAAAGTGCAAAATGAAATTGACCCGGTGAAGACAGATATTAGTGGAAGAAATATATATTCATGTAATGAAAATAATACAACAGATATCCCTGCAGAGTCTCAAAAGTCGCTAATTTAATAGGACATGGATAAGTGGAGTTGCTATTAAGGAAAATCAAATTGTCTGCAAACCTTAAAAATGATCTGACATCTAGTATGAGGTACGTCTTTTGTGACATTGAGGTGAGCGGGATACGAAGACCATGGCAGCGCTGTGTCTGGAGTAACGGTGGTCATTAATGTCCCAGTGAAAACGATCAATGGTGGGGTACAGATTGTGTTGGGACTCTTGGTACCAGGTCTCGAATGACTTGGAAAGGGGAACAAGACGCACAGGAGGTAGACAATGGAAGGAGAGCTGCATATTGGAGCCTCCAGCACACAGCTCTCCTTCAGCCTGGAAAAAGGGGGTGCACTGTGCATCCAAGATAAAAATGTGACACAGGTAAAAAAAAGAAAATACAAAGACATAATTAATGTAAACTTTAATTACGAAAGAGCTGAGCAGTAAATATTCTGTTTCATTTATATAAGCTGATGTTTAATTGTGGTGTTTGTTTGTTGTGTTGATTGTTATTGAATTAAAGAATGAAAACTAAATGAGTTGCCTCTGCGGATTGTATTGTGATAAGAGTGACGTGCATTTAAGCACCTGTACAATTTGACTGTTTCCGCTTTCATCAACAGAATACATCCAGCTTCCACCTGCTTTTAATGAGTGTTAAATATGGGCGCAGAAACAGTGACCAGAGTTTTAGTAAATTACATTGCGCATGCAAAGCTGGTAGATTTGCATCTACTCCTCCCGGTATTTGCATTTCTGGCAGAAACACCCAGAAACATATTCATTCAGCTGCAACATGTATTTGCTTGTGCTGACAAGTTTGCACACATTTCAACATGCACAAACCTTAGACAGATCAGATCACTCCAAGTGTTAGGATTTGCTCAAAATATTGCTCAAATACCAAGAGCAATTTAAATCCACAAAAGGCATCAGGGGCCTTTGGATGTTATATACTCGCACCAACAACAGAATAAACTGAAAACTTAACAGTCCTTATATTGTTCTACACTGTTCTACCAAAAGTTAGACCAAACTGAGTGTGGCTGGCAACATATTTCATTAGTGACAAAAGAGTGCCAAACAATTATGAACGGCAAAATAAAAAAAACACAAGGAAGAAAGCAGATGTAACAGTTGCAGTTTGATTGAAAAGTATGCATGAATTTAAACTCCATACAAAGTAGTTCTTTGTCAGCTTGATAGGACTTTTCCACAACACAGCAACATCTTGTTGTATTTATTGGTACAACCAGTCCTTTCTTATGCTACGTAGTTATCTTTTTAAGGGTGATGGTTTTGCTATAATTACTGAAAAGGCTAACTTATTGGTATTACACATAGCATTGAACAGTTTCCCAGTACTTATTGTGTGAGTAGGCTATGATTATGCAGCATTATGGAAGACATTGATTTTTTTTCAGAAAGGAAAGGATTGCCAATTCTCTCTAATGCTTCTCGAATCAGTCTTTCAAATATCACACCAAATAACAGGAAGCCTCAAAACCATCTCTTTCATTGAAATAATAATGTTCCAATCAAAACAGTTCAGAGAATATCTCTTTTCTTTCCTCCATCAGTTTCCAGTTCAGCAGAAAAAAAGTTTATTATGTGGAAGATTGACATTCTTCCTTCTTTTTCACTTTGGGATAATGGAACTAACAGAAAGAGAAAAACAGGGGGATGCCTTGATGGCCTCTTTTATTTGTTCATTTTAAAAGAAATATATTGCATGTCTTTATGTTCCATTAGTATTTATGGTAAAATGGTTATATCACTTGATATCTCAGATATAGGGTTATATGAACGCCTCAGTGATTCACACTGAGGAAATTACTGCTCTTTTGTTCCTCCCTTTTCTTTCTACCATTTAGAAGTGTACCTCCGGAGAGCAGCGGGAGAATACAGTGATCAGGAAGGTGCAGGTATTACATTTAGAACACCTAAAATAGTTGTGTAAAAAAATGCTGTCAGTCTTTACAGTACCATTTTAATGTACATTTTATCGGGGAAATGTAAAATTGGCTCCTTGAACTGTTAGAGTACAATAATATTATGCTATAACATTTCTTGCTATAACATTTCTCTGTGCTCATCAACCGTATGGCTAACTGCATTCAGGGGAAATAGCTTAGTGAGGGTAATGGAGATATGACAGAAATCTGTTGACTATAGTCGAGAAATATGATGGTGATGACTATATATTTTGAAACCTAATTTGTTTTTTTTTTGAGTCAGCTCTTCCTGTTTATTTCTTTTTTCTATTCTTAACTGCTTTCATATCAATATGTTTTATTAATGTAATTATCTCTCTTTTGTCTTTTGTTTTTGTAAAATAAACTTGGTTGTTCTTGTGCAACTGAGTTATGCTAACTGCACACAAAGAAAAATCCTCTTTTATCATTGATTTGATCCAGTGAAATGAAAACAAATGTTGATTATTTCGAGGATTGTTTCTTTGTCATACACATGATGACTTTGCAGGACTAATCGGTTATTTTGCCCCTCCAGTCTTGCAGATTGAATGATATAGCAAATCAAGCAAATCAGAGCTGTGCATGAAAGGACCGTTTTTCCTCTTAAGAGTAGCAAGGTCCAGATTGTGAGTGTAAAATTAACAGATAGGGTTTGAAATTGTTTTTTTAAGTCCTGACGGTATCCATCCAAATTGTTTCTACTTCCATGAATTTATGAGACTTTGCACTTTTGAGACTATGATTGTGTGGAGGTTTAACATTTTCTAACCAGGTCAATTTCACCAATCAAGACTATTGTTGATGGCTGATTCTTCTATTAGCAAAGAATTCAAATGGTTTGAAATGTGCATTAACATACTTTGTTTATTCCGCTCCGGGGGGATCCCTGAATTATTTGCTAATTATGTATCTTACAAACCTTATTTTCTTTTTTAAATTCAATCAAACACCCAATGCCTAAAGTCATAGAGTGACATCAGCCCATCTGTCAATCAAGTTACGAGCTTAACTGGGAGCACCTTGTCCACATTACACACTATTCATCTCTAAAACCCCATTGTGTTCAACCAGTAGGCGTCTTGATTGCAGTGATCCTGATTTCATGCCTGAGCAGACTTTTGGTTCTGTTTGTAGGAGTGTACCAGCTGAGTCAAAAGGATTTTTTAGGCGTATTGTCCCCTGATGTCTGTTGTTGTTGCTGAGTAAGATCTTTTTCATTTGTTTTTAGTTGGACCCTGACGCTGGTAGTGTCTGCATTTAATTTCCCACTTTCTCCGGACTCAGATATTAAAAGAATTGCTGGATGTATTACCATAAAATAATTAAAACACGATTACAAATTATCTACCTGACTGACTGTAATCCTTTCTCCTGGGCCATATTGCTTAAACCATCGACTTGATTGCCATTTATGCAATTCTTACAGTAAATATAATTTTCATGGAGTCTGCAGGAAGTGCACACTTGCAGATGTGATTTGTAGCACTTATGCACATGTGCACATGATGATTTATATATCTGTAAATGCTGCTATGCTCTGCAAGTTTGGAGCACAGTCCTCCAAGTGGGTATCTTAATCAGGTCAATGACCTATCTACTGTGCCCACAATTATCTATGTGCATGTCTGTGAATATAACACCCATATTCTCAGCTGCACCTTATAGGTATAGCTTATTTGATATGCATTCAGATCAGACATTTGAGCTTTTAAACCTCAGTATATCAACATTTGCTATTCTCATTATCCAAGCATGGTGATGTTTAGCATAAACTACTAGCGAATCTCAGTAAAACCTTGCAACAATTACTGTATGAATCAAACTTGCTACAAGCTAATATCAGTGCATTCACAAAACTGCCACTAAACTTTTGGGTACGCTTATATCTGTTTTTTTTTTGCATATTAAAAAATGAAAAAAAAAGAAAACAGACAAACAAACAAACAAACAAACAAAAAAGCTTGTTCAAACACTAGATTTCCAGCAAATGCTACAACATCTCTCAGTCCTTGAATTAGCCCTGTCTGCACATAGAAGAATTCTGTGACACTAGCTGCGTTTCCATTAAATTTTTTAGCAAAATAAAAGCGATATTCTTGGGGCCTCCAGACCTGATGGTATGGAGGCCCCCACAACATGTACACCACCTTTGATCTCTCTCGTTACTCCAAATACAGCCTTGCTTGGTCCAAGTATCCCTCCACACCGTAGTGTCACAGCAGACGCACCTGGCGATGTCAAGCCTTAAGTCTCAACAGGGAGACCTGATTTCTTATATCTATTTAATGTTCATTCATTCAATATTTATCTTTTTTCTCGCTTCTATCATCACCACCAGTTTCATTCTGCGCCGTCTTCTTTCCATACTCGCCGCGCTGTAAACACCAAAACAGTTAAACAGGGTGTTTCCAACATCTTTGCACTTGTCAAGGAAGACGTTAATATTTTTCTGTTTGATTATTTGTAAAAAGATTCCCTCTTTGTC
>JAVQJG010206326.1:0-16125 GCA_036024015.1 Craterocephalus amniculus
TTCAGGAAAACACTAAACCTACACACTGATAGTTCAGGGAAGCACTAAACCTACACACTGATAGTTCAGGAAAACACTAAACCTACACATTGATAGTTCAGGAAAACACTAAACCTACACACTGATAGGTTCAGGAAAACAATAAACCTACACACCGATAGTTCAGGAAAACACTAAACCCACACACTGATAGTTCAGGAAAACACTAAACCTACACATTGACAGTTCAGGAAAACACTAAACCTACACACTTATAGTTCAGGAAAACACTAAACCTACACACCGATAGTTCAGGAAAACACTAAACCTACACACTGATAGGTTCAGGAAAACAATAAACCTACACACTGTGATAGTTCAAGAAAACACTAAAGCTACAGTCATTACAGGCACTGTGGTGCGTCCCGGAAGTGACATCATCGAAGCCACCACTTCAAGTTAATGGCTGTGAATAAAGACAGATCGCCAGAAAAAGCAACTCTAAGCCCCATGGAGCTCACGGAGGGATGGGACCAGGGATTCATAACCAAACATTGGTGAAATGAAGGAGTTTTGTGGCATAAATTGCCTTATTAAGAGCCTGCAGAACCTGCCCCGTTCACTGGTGGATCTAATATGTCCCGAAGGAGTTTGAGTTACAGCAAAACTGTCTGTGTGAGTAAATGATCGTATTTCATGATAGAAAATAGGTCCAGGATGCAAAATACCGAAATTCTCCTTTAACAACGGAGTGCAAAGGTCTATCTTTCTTTGAGAGAAACATGGATAGAAGGTATTTCTCTCACACTGACAGAGTGAGCGAAATGAAGTTTTTTTATTTTATTTCCCATGTTCCTTCCTGCACTTTTCAGGCTGCATTTATTCACATTTTCAGCATTTTTTGTCATTCTGTACACAACATCCATTCTTCATCTCTTTTTGTACTACTACGAAATCACGGTGGATGACATTGTCATTTAAATAAAACTAAAAACTCCTGTTATCTTTCCATGAAGCCTTTTCCCCGAAGGGAACACAGTAAATGTCCAGCATGCACAGACCTTGTTGGATGCTGCTCCGAGCCAAGCCGAGGAGCACTGGAGATCGGGCCTCCAGGATCTGCTGGTGAAGGTAGACGTAGCGAAGAGTCCACCAGGGCAGCAACTGCAGAGTCATCAGGAGGAAAAACCCTCATAAATACAGAAACTTCTGCCTGTAATATTCTCACATCATCTTCATGCTTTTATGCTGAGCTGTGACGTTAAAACATTTATATTCGTAACAGCTGCTGTGTTCAGTTTAACTTAAGCAGGGAAGGGAAACAAGAAGCAGATATTTTCCACAGCATGAAGAGAAAACAGACAAAAAATAATAATAATATTGCATCAAACCATAATATATACCATTTTGAAAAAGGAGGGGAAGTATGACCTTTTTTTAGAATTATACATCCAAACTGAAAATGGTTCATCTATTTACAAAATAACACAAATTTTCCAATTTTATAAACATACAACCTTAATATCCATATATACTACACTCCTACAAATATGAAACATACACACATACTACATAATTATCAATATCAACTTAAATCCCATGTGTTAAACCATTTTTATCTTTCATCTTCCATTCCAATAATTTCACCTACAGTATACCTTTTTCCAAAAATACTTATTTATGTCCAAGGTTTTTAAGTCTATTGAAGATGCCTCAGCTTTTGGAAATGGCCAGATTTCCTGTGATAAGAACATTCCTAAGATTTAAGAATGATCTAAAGATCTTACCAGCAGATCAGCTGCACATCGATTAATGATAGCTGATTCAGCTCAGAATGCAGTCACAGCGCTGATATTTCAACTATTACACTACTGCTAATGTGCAAAAATGGTCATGTTGTATTTAACAGGTGCATTAAATCAGCAACTTATGAAGGTAGTCTATAAGATAGGCTACCCCGTGAGAAGTTAATGGCAGAATCGAGACAGAAAGGGAGAAGGCGCGCCGCAGAGGAACATGGAGGAAACGTGCACCGGCCTGGCGCGTAGGGGAAGGGGCTCGAGGTGATGCAGATGAGGGTCTGTCACCGATGAGGAATGGCGAGGGGCCGACTCCGGCGAGGGACTGACTCCGGCGAGGGACTGACTCCGGCTAGGCCCCAATGTCCACCAGCCAGAGAAGAACCCGCAGCATCACCCTAATTACCCTCCACACAGATGTGTGGCAGATCGACACCTGCATGCGGCACGTTTCGCCTTCCAGCCGACACTTTTTCTGCATCTGCAGTGAGACGCTGATGGCACTTTCAAAGGAAAAGCTGCATTGTACTCTGAGTAGGGCTGGGCAATAAATCAATTTTATCGATTAATCGAATTCGTTGTTAATGAGGATTACATTTTTGGAAAATAGAGATTTTGTCGTAAATCTGTTTTAACGCCGTTGCCTCCAAAAGTAGCAGCACCACAAACCTATTTTAAATGATAGTAAATACCATGATTATGCACACTTTTGCTCCTAATAGTGTCAATTGTTTCTTTCTGTGGCTAGTCTTCTCCTGTCTGATATCAGGGCACTACTCGTGTCCCGCCGAGCCGCAGTCTCTACAATGGCGGATGTAATGCTCGGCTTGATTTATTTGCTCCACACGGTCCTTTTTGCTCCTGTCATGGTCATAAATGACAGGCTGGGCACAGACGTGCATAATTAGTCTGTCCTCCATTTCTGTCTTTTGTTGAGTAATGAGAACAGCTTCCCGACGTTACTTCGTAGCGTATCTGCTAAAGTAAAGCTAAGCTGCGCTGATTGGTTGACGCTGTGCGTCAAGCATCGAAAGTTCAGATTTTCCAACTCGAGCATCGGCTGCTCTCGCTGCTCTTGACGCCCGGCAAAGCAGCGAGAGCAGCCAACAGTAATCCTGTCATTCTGAACAGTTTCTAATTTTCAATAGAGCTGTTATTAAAAAAAATAACAAAAACAATAACTGTTACTGTCTGACATGTAGCCAGTGACTCATGGCCTCACTGGACAAGGATGGTCTTTTCAGAACCCTCAGTTTTGTAATCTTAATATCCACATTTTCCACCAGTCTTACACACTTTTAGCAAATATAAAAGCCATAAGCTGCACATTACAGTGCTCAAATTAACAGGTAAAATATGTCTAAATTTACATTAATGGACAATTCCGGCATTTTTAAAGCTGAAATATGTTTCATAAATGAAAAGGAGGTACTCAGCATAATGATTTGTGATCACAAGGTCGACTCAGCAGCAGTGAAATCGTTACTCAGAAGGAGAGAAAATGTACACACTAAATATACATATAGTAAATATGTCATTTATTGCATCGATTCTCTGTTTCAACATTTGTATAATCTACAATTGCAAAATGAGAGGCTGAATTTGTTGCTGTTACATTTGAATGCAGTTGCGTTTGTGCTGATTGGGGCAGGAAGTGCTGCAGCCAGGACTGTCATTTCAGCCTTGATCATATTCCATTTTTCAACCGTTGAGTCTTTCAGCAACATGAAAGAGGCTGCAACTTGAAAGGCAAAGTTTGAAAGCTTTTCCCGATCATTAACTTTCATCTCATACAGCAAACAAATGAGAGAATCAATTTGTGATGAAAGAAGTCATTGGTCTTGTCACTACCACTTAAGGCCACAAGGGTAATTAATTTGTATTGAGTAGGAAGTCTCATACTGATGCAGACACTCCCGAACTCCCCTCGCCATCCTCTTAGTGCTGAGCATCTTCCGATCAAAAAGGTTTCCTTTATCCTTCCCCAGCAACCCTGTTGTCTGATGTGTTTTGTCTCAGGGCTACCAGAATGATAGAGATCAAGGGACTGCTGTTAGAGGCCAACAGATACCAGCTTTAATGAATGAGGGGTCTCTAGATTTCACACATTCTAGCAAAGATCACTCGTTTTGCTGCCAAGACTGGATATATTAATATTAGATGACTCGGCTGTGAAACATTTGCAAGGTTGACAAAACAATCACTTTAGGAGTTTAAAAAGAGTTTCCAGTAGTGTGGAAAAATATTGCAAAAACAGGTCAAGCTGTAGCTTAAGGTGACCCACACACATCCATTTTAATAGTCAAAACAGAAGCAGTGTTTTTAATTACCATGTGTATAAATGTTTGACACCACACAAGCACTGATATAACATGTTTGCATGCAGAAAGTAAAGCTTAGCCTTATTTTTAAGGCTATTCATTTTCAGTGGAGTAATTTATTCTGCCCTCTACTCATAATTATTCCCTCAAAAGGCAGACGCTATCTAGAAATATCCAGAAACACAAGACAAGATTTCAAACATTTCTCTTTTCTTGTTAAAAACCACAGTTACTGGTGACATTTGGATCCTAGTCCTGCAAAATAATTTGGAATACTAAGGTGCCACATTTAATCTGATCTCAATAATGAGATTTAAAGGGGAAAGGTGTTGACTTTAAGACTTTAGTACATGCAGGAGGAAGAGTAATGTGGACAAATGTTCCAGGGATGTGGCTGATGTATTCATATAAGCATCAGTATGCTTGGCCATGCCTCTCAGTGGTGCACAAATAGCAGGAATCACTATTACTGCAAAAGTGTGAAAATTTACTTTTACTTGTCTGTATTTTGAGGATTGCGTCTTGATAGACTATACAGTGCAATATGATCCTATTAATTTATTATTCTCATTTATTTCAGCATGCCAATGGTGTGCATAGGATGCTGGACTATTAGTCAGTTAAATGTACCAGGAAGAGTCAGTTTGAGTAAAGACAATGGCTAATTTGCCTATTTCATTGTGTCTCACTCTATAACCACCCTCCCATAAGCAAATACTTACCTGCAGAATTTACAGAGAGTAACATCTATAAACATGCTGCTTTTATTATTTAGCCAAATCATAAAAATCAAAGAAGAGTTTGTCTGATTGTTAAAAAAAAAACAACACTCTGACCTCATATGGGTCATAGCAGAGATGAATTACAGTTTAGTTCTTGAGAAAATCAATTGTGAGTCTCCAGGGGGACAGAAAATGACTTTTGAAGTGTAGGCTACAGTCAGGTCTTTATATCAGAAATACACAATCCCACCAGCTAAGTTGAATTCAGGGATCCAGGACAGTCCTTTATTACATGCCAGGGATGTGTCTGACAACCAGCCTGTGTTTTGTTGTGTCTCAGCAGGTTTGAGCATCAGCAAGCAATCCCTTTATGTTTCTCTTACAGGCATGATTCCTATTATGCAATATTAAGTGCACTAAAGCAAACTGTGTCACGGTGGAAGTGTTCACATGATGTGCAGTGCAGCATAGAGGTGATATTAAATCTCACCTGGCCTGTTTCATAAAGATTAAATTCAATTAGCAATGTTTTTGGTTGTCATGATAATAATGGCATTTGTTTTATGTCCCTAACCATAGTCAGTTTAGTGTCCTTATGAAGTTAAATTATCCGCTTCTAAATGTTCCATGTTTCTCCTTTTTGTTCGTAGAAAAAAAGTGAAACTGCTGGAAAGGAAAAACTCAAAATTTCACACACCTGCGATTGAGCCTGTACTGACCACAGACTACGAACATGGAGTTGCTATGGAAACTTATAATGTTGCTGTCATTGGTGTTGCGTCTGTCAGGTGAGTCTCTTGAATGTTTTTCTTTTTTTTTTACGGTTGAATTTGTTTTGTAATGGCATCCATGCTTTAAGGTGTACTTGAAAACCAACTGAAAAATAAAAAGTTTTGTAAGGGCACCCAATTTCACAAATGTTAGTTATAGTTAACTCTGCTCTCTTTAAATTATTGGCTCAAGGCAGCAAATTTTAATTCTTTCACTAGTGCAAAGTAACTTCCGCTGCTTTCTAGGCAAGTATGCTGTTGGAAAAGGATGAGATAGGGTTTCCATCTCTGGAACACAGACACTGTCTGGTGGTTCAACGTGCACTCTTTCATTTTAAAGAGTTTCTTGATTGTTTCCTTAATTGAGGTCGCGCCGGTAGCGATACAGAAATGTTGTCATTGATCTTGCTTTTAATGAGAGACCTAATTTTCCTCCCTCAGAAACTGTTCAGGGTCAAATTCAAGTTCTGTTCAGAATGTCACAATATGCAGCTGAGAACAAGATGAATAAGGGCTTTGCTGCATGAGTGCCGTATCTTGAGAAGTGAGTAATCTTTCATGTTGCCTTGCTCAAAATCAGCAGCCCCTCCTCACAGCTAGGAGGGGAAATAATTTGTGTGTGTGTGGGCTTGTGACTGTCGCTGTATATACCCATTTGTGCAAATGATTTCTCTTTTATAAAGTACAACAATGTGTTAGCACCTACATTTGCATACATGCCAATTAGCACCACTTATCACTAGATCCGCACACATCAGTGGATGCCTAATGAGGCTTTCCTCAGGGAACAATGGATCGCTGTTGAATCAGGATCCTACACCACAATTTGGATCACATTTTGTCCCTACTGAAGCATGCTGTTAGACATACAGTACAGGTGTCTGATTGAATTGGAATTCTGTATAAGCTTTTTATTTAATGAAAACTGCACCTATGCGTTATTTAAATCTGGAGTCTATTCAGCCACAGAATTTCACAATGCCATCACGAGCAACAGAAACCACTTTCATACTTATCTATTTAAAGTCATTTAGTGCTTGACAATGGAGCAGAGGGCAAATCATTTCTGAAAAACATTGTGTTGCACAGCACTTGCCTCCCTCCTGAGGCTGATACTCAAAACTGAAACACAGAGTAACTGAGCATTAATATTCACTATAGAGTTACATTACACGAGCTCCACTTGCAAGATAAGTGTAGTGGAATATATAGTAGAAGTCTACATTCTAGAAAAGAAACTACATCCTAAGCATTAATTATGCAGACCTGCATTGCCGGGTAGAGAATACAAGTGTGTTAGATGGTTATTTCCTCCTTTCCTAGGTTATTTATCGGGACTCAGAGGTGTTGCTTATTTCCCCAAACAGTAGGCATTGGCTGTGTGGGAGAGTGCTAGTATCGAGGGGAAGTCATTCCCAAAGTGAGTTCATGTGAAGTTAACCACCTCCTCTTCTCTTTCTCTCTGAGGGTCTGAACATCCTGAGGCAGAGGCGTGTGCTAAATGTGTGAATGAGTGAGTAGAGTAAGAGAGCAAACGGAAGGTATACTGTACAGTGTTTGCACCCACTGAAACGGCTAACTTTCATAAAAGTGCCAGAAATGGCTTGTTTGTATGGTTCAAACTTGGTTGGTAGAATTTGATCCCAAAAGTTATCAATAAATTGAAGACTGCAGAAAAAAGTTTTCTATTTCATCAGCAAATTACAAAAATGGCATCTATGTTTGTAATCTCCAAGAGGGAATGTACACGACTCTTGCTTTACATATCGCCAATTATTATAACCCATTACCAAAAACATGAGTTCATTGATGCAAAATAACAATTTCAAAAACCCCTGACTACAAAAATCTAAGGGATTCATTGAAAGTCAAGTGATGTTATTAAATATATAGTCTTTGGGAAGCCCCCAATTCAGATGATGATCATTGATGAGAATGTGTAAAAGCTTTCGGGCTTGGATCAGTAATTGTACCACCAGAAAGAAAAAAAACACCAGAATGCTTGGTGCTTGTAGTTTTGGACTTTTTTTCTTTGTACAACTGGAAAAGTATATAAAAAAAACCACTAGGACGAAAGGATACACTCCAGTTTTATGTCCATTTAATAATACTCATAATGATTTTTGTGAGCCTGATTCATTATTTTAATTGTTCCTCCTCTGTGTTTTGAGTCCAGTTAATGGTTCACCTTAATAATTTTTTGGAGAAAGAAATATATGAGTTGATATGAATGATCTAGAAGAAAAAATGCTTTATTTTGCAACAATCAAAACCCCAAATGGGGATAGCTCTGTGAATGGGAATCTCTGAGTATTACTCTTAAAATAAATCAATAAATGAATACATCTTTGTCCTGAAATGCCCAGCCACAGATGATCACTTTGATCAAGAAGAATGTACTGCCTTTAAAACATATGTTATTCATGCCTCTATATTTATTACTTACTGTGCATTAGTATTATGGTCACAGAGTAAAAGGCGGGCTTTTACTGTGCTATGTATCCTCGTGTGTGAGTCCCAGAGATGAGTAGAATTTCTAATATTGACTTAAATCACTGATTCATCAGAACATGGCAAAGCCTTTTAGGATTCCTTAAGCAAGGATTTTATTTAATCTTTGAAGTTATAACTTGGACCATTTCTCTATGAGCATTGCTCCCACAGCTGCATGCTTATTTCTTTTCAACAAGGACTGAAAAATGCTCTAATTTAAATTAATTTGCATTTACAGTTGTGCTGGCTAAAGATCTGTGATAATTCATTAGCGGTGCGTATTGGTTTATGTAAATATGGACCAATACATTAAAGCAGAACTATGCAACTCTAGCTCGGAGCTCCCCCTGTTGGTCTCATTTGAGAGCTTACTGTCGTAAAGTTCATACATCCCACCTCTACACCCCCACAGCACACGACGTCTTCTCTGCCTGTCTCTTCTCTATCCTGATCACTGAATACATTTCTAAGCCTCCACTAGCTTGTTGATGCTACTGTTCGTCACTATGTTGGTAGCAGCAGAGTCCCGTCTGTCCTGTCCTGTCCCGTTTTACCCGCGATTTGCGGGTAAATATTCCACGGATTATATTTTTTCTGGTGCAGGCGGATCGCAGGTAAGAATATGAATTTTATTTAATTTCTGTCACGTGACTAGTGTTTTACTGAGGCTGTTTGCGCCGGGGAGGACCGTTAAGCTCAGTGTTGCACTTCACCCCAGCACCCAGCACAGTGAGGGAGAGTTTCTCTGATGCTTAGTGACTGAAGAACAGACAGCACAGCTAGAAACAGGGATAATGAATGTTACCTTCTTTATGCAGGACTTTTCAAGTCCAAAACAATAGGTTTCTTCCTCGGCCCAGTTTATTTTTAATCCATTGCGCCGCTGGTTATAAATTCTTCTGTGTTGGTCAGGTAAACCCAGCTCCAACCCTTGATGCAAGCTACTTGAACCGGTCCCTCACTCTGGTCCGGCAAAGAGTTGGTGCCTGACTGTGTAGAACCAGTTTTGAGGAGCTGATGTTTAGATGGTGGAAAGTCAAAGAACTGATGCTTAGTCTGGCTCTGACATGCTCTAAACTAGCACTGTTAGCGGCTTGGTTGTAAAGGGGTCTGAGTACCGTAAAGCAGGTTTTGTTAGTGCGAGATCTGTCTGGTCGGATCAAGGCAGAGTTGCAAGTACTGCTTTCAGCCCAGAGACCCCGAGAAGAGGTGAGGGAACATCGGATCACTCCATAAACATGTTGTTTAGCTCCACAAGGATTCAGAAAAGCATTTATTGAGGTAAAAATGTTACATAGTTCTGCTTTAAATTAAACAGTAATATATTTAAGAGAGGAAGCTTTAAGTTATCTGGGAAACTGCAGAGAAAAATTAGAGGGTACTTTTTATGTTACTCAAAACAGTAAAAAGCAAATAAAAACACATCGCAAGATCTTTAATTCTGCAAAGGCAGTATTAAAGCTAAACCTATGAAATATACTCATTAAGAGTACTGCTTAGTAACACAGTCATTCGGATAGGTTTTTGCACATTGAGTTGCTTATTTCAGTAGGACATACACTAAACCACACAGGCATCGTTTTATAAAAGTATGATTCAAGTAGAATTCATCTGCTAATCTGACGCTCCTATAATACAAACTCTTCTACTCTTGAACAGATTTGACGCTGTATGTGTCAAAAATCTGTAAATGAACAAGAACTTTAACATTTCACTTTTAGTGCAACAAAAATAATTTTTGTTGCAGTTGGTCTTGTTTTGTGTTTTTTTTTTTTTTAATAAAAAAAGATGTAATACGTTTTTAAATATGTCTCAGACGCTGCTGGGATCGAATTCAATATTAATTTAGATTAATTAATCAACATTAGATAAAATTTTTAAATCATTTTTCATCATTCATTAAATATTTTTTATAAAAGCCTTCCACCATTTTTTTTAGTGGAGTTGTTATATAGAGGAAAAATAAATTTAAAAAAAACATGTTCAAGAGTCTTTTTATCTATTAAATATTGAAAACAGCAACAATAAAAAACCAAAAACTTAGCCTATGAAATCTGATGAAGCCTACAACATGTCTTGGAATGACCCAGGACCTTCATCAGGCTCTGGTGTCAGTTTTTGCCACTCCTGAATGAAATCCTTTCAAGGTGTACCTTATCGGTCTGCACAGAGGGGAAAGATGCTTTTTTTTTTTGATGCATAAAACCTCTGAGCCGAAATGAATGGATTTGGGGCCTTGCAAATGGCCGATACCTCCCCCACAGCCAGCTCTCCGTGTGCCTGTTTATTCATGCTGAGGTAAGCTGGAGGAATTCATTTGCTGTCAACTAGTATTGAATTTGAGATTAGTTTTTATTTCAGCCTCTAAAACAGCTCCCTCTGCCTTCCACTTGCTTCAGTGCTGAGTCTCGTGTTGTCAAAGGTGGCTCAGAAAGCATACACATATCACCATCTGGCAGGTGGTGACAGATATTAGCAGAGGCAGCCTAATTTTTTCGGAACGCCCTCTCATACCGACCTTCATCTCTGCCACAGGCCAGAGATTAACTACTACTACTACTACTACTACTTATTAACTACTAACTGTTATATTACAGATCAGTCCACTTCTTTTGCAATTTTCTGATATTCATACTGTTGGTTTTTGGAACTGCCACCAGATTTCAAGATAGATGCATTATCTGTAATTAATTGGGAATTTTGTTCATTACCAGTAATTCTAAACTGGTCCCTACATCACTGGTTACCTGAGTAAGCGCTGCATCAAGTTCCAACTATTTTTTGTGTGCTATTGTGACATTACAGGGGTATCATATGAGCATTGTCAGATATGGATAAGTTTAGGGGAGAGTCTAGCGGACTCTTTTGGTGTCATCAACTATCACCATTCGAATCCACAGAAAGTCGAATGTGCTGTGTGTGATGCTGGTGGCCCAATGAACTGCAATGTCAGGTTGAGGGATGATCCCATTTTGGGGGTCGTGTCTTGTAGAGTAGGTCGCTCCAGGCAATATTGCAAGGCATTACCTTTACTGCTAATAGGGTTTTGTTTTATTACCTCACAGAAGAAGTCATGATTTCAGTTGGTAACATGCACTGATGTTTTAATAAAGGGAACAAGATAAAAATACTGTTTAGGGATTTATTTTCGATTTTTTTTCTTTTGTCTGTCACGTCACAATACTTACTGTAAAGCAATTATTTCAAAGGACTACACCTTTTAGCAAACTATTCAGCCCACCTTGCACTGAATTCAGCACTGAATATTTTTTTACAGTGACTGAAGATGAGTATGATAAAAAAAAATTTCTCAATGTCTCAGGTCAGACTGAGGGATTCCAGTTTAATACGTAGCACCTCGCTGTTTTATTGCACAAAGAAACGTGAAGATTACGTTGCACTCTGCCATATCTTACTTGAATTCTTGTCAGAGCAAATCAAGTGTTTCAAAGTGTTTGCATCAGTTTTAGCTAAGCCTTGAGTAACCCCTGAAGCCCAATCTCTGCTCATTATTCACCCCTATAGTAAAAGTTGCCACCCAATTGTAGCAATATCATAACTCAGATTGCATGAAACATCCACACATGTTGATCTGTTTACAGTCAGTTGAACATTAAGTTTATTTAGTGTAGTCTGTTTATGGGCTGTGTAGGAGTGTGACAAACAGCGGTTTTGCTAAACTATTATGACAAGCATGGGACTCTGTTTAGTTTATTGAGTTTATTTAGTAGTAGTTTACTACTCCTACTGTCCAAAGCGACTTAGATTTGAGAGAACAACACAAGCAAGAAATCAAAGACTAGGATGCAGCATGAACAGGCAGAATGCTGGTCATCAATGTCGTTATGTCAAGTACAAATTTTTCTTTTTGTGTGTGTGTGTGTGCGTGTGTGTGTGGACACTACAAGTTCCTTGTAGAAATAAAATTTTAGAATAAAATAAAATTTATTTTACAATTTAAAAAAGTAAAAATAAAAAAAGAAGACAAGAAAAACAAGAAATGGAAGTTCACACTTTGTAACAAAATGACAACAAAACAAAACAAACAAAAACTCTTTTCCTTGAAATGATTGTGGTTTGAAAGAAATAGCAGGCAGTAAGAACCTTTAGAGGCCTAACTAGTTTGCTATTTTTATGTCTCTATATTAAGAGGGTGTACTTGTAATTAGATATTTAATGTAGTATTGCACAAGAGTACTGTATGTAAATAAAAAACTAAATAAAGGTACCAGCACCTGAACATTATCAAACACTTCATGGTAAAAAGCAAGAGCATCCAACAACAGAACATCAGGAGCAAAAGACTGTATGGGACGTTATGTTCCCATCCTTTTATCTCTACAGTATATTATTTCTAAATAGCTCTATAAATTTGTTTATCATTTTACATGATTTTATTTCACTGCTCAAGTTATTCCATAAATCGACTTCATGGATTTTGAAGCTAAGAAGCTTTGTGATTAGTCTTACAGGTTATTTTAATACTTACTGTATTTACTTCGCCTCATCTGAAACAAGCCCTGGATATTGTGTGATACCTTTTGATGATTAATACAGTACATGAATTGTGTTGTTTTAAGGCCTTTGACTTTCAGTGCTTTCAGTGTAAAGGGGAGTTGGTTGTTTGGTTGTCAGAACTCTGAATTGCCTACAATTCTTCTAGTTTTTTTTTTCAATGGAAGTATATTGGATCTGTGTTTGTTTATGGTCCCCCAAACATCCATACAGTAGGTCATGTGCTGAAGAACACATCCATGCAGATTCATCTAAAGTTGATCATTAAATTCTCATTATTGTAAAGTCTCTCAAAATGTTTATTGAATATTTTTTCTGTGAAAATATGATGTAAAAATTATAAATTAAGAAATTACAAACACAAATAGCCTTTTATGAATGTGTTCTCTTTAGTGTGGATTTAGGAAACAACTTGGGTGAATCATCCGTCAAAAAACGTCACAGGGTAATAATATATGATTCACAGAGCGGAAGATGTTTTTATGTCATGTAGAGCTAATCAAGTACAGTTGAAAAGTAAGTATGTGATGCCTTGAAACAACAGTCTTTTAGAGAAGGGCATATGGGGTAGTGTCTTCCTTTTCTTCTTCATCATCACTTTCGGCCAAGTCAACAACTGTGAGATGTGGACAGTGGACATTCTCATGTCAGCACATGCATGAAAACATAGGATGCTGACATGAAGATGAGTTAAAATTTTGGCTGCTTTTGTACAAGGAAAACAGTAATTTTACAGTTTTTGAGTCACTTCTGTGAATCTGTGTAAAATAAAACTTCACTGCTTCATGTTTTGCCTGTTCTGTAGTCATGTCACAACCCCTCAAATTTATTGTCCGTTTACATTTAACAGCTACACAATGATGCCTCACCATCAATAATCCAATGGTGTCATAAATGATTATGTGTGAAGCAGAAAGGCCAAACCAGTACTTTTCTTCAAGTATTGATGAATGTTGACTTTGTAACTGAAATCATCTATCAGCTTCAAATGGCACAGTGATTCATCTCATGTACGCCACAAGCTTTATCATCCTGCTTGGTTGCGGACAGGGGGTGTGTGGATCTGCTTTAATATGGATTGTACAAGTGTGTCCTCTTGCAATCAGTCATTTCTCATTTCTGCTTTAAGGGACACGTCATGTAACGCAGATTATAGTTAGGCAGCCTTTCATTTTTGCAACTTTCACTGAAATTTATCCAGTTGGAGTGGAACGATCAGCATACAAGGTCCCTTGTCAAACAATTCCACCCTTTCACAGAGTTATTTTGAGTCTTGAGGATAAATCTGCACTTCCCAAACTCCAGAGAGTTGAAAATGATACCTGCTTCTCATACAAACTACTTCCCCTACCTGCAGAATGTTCCTACCTCTGTGCCATTGCAGAGATGCAAATCCTTTTTAACAAATCCAAATGCTTTCATCTCAGAAAGAGATGTTGATTGTAATGAGCTGCTGACTACCCTCTGGGCCACTCTTACAGTCTTACTCATGCATTCACAAGTGTACCTTTATGATTAACTGGGAAATGAAAGCCACTATAGACATGCTGTCTTTGTTGTTATTTTCTTCTTGTTCTTTTCTTATATTCACAACAATAAATTAACCCTGCTCCAATAGTACTCAGGGAATTTAGCCATATCATGCTAATTTGTCTATTGTGTAAATTTCTTTCATGCAAAACAACACTTGATGAATAATATGGGATAATAATAGTCCCTGTACATGGAATGCATGTACTGTACTGTATGCAAGAATAATGGCAAGGCTTAACTTCAACAGATTTGCGAGCAAGATTTGATGTATTTGCAGTTATTTATTCAGTTGTTGCTTTGCACTGCAAGTAATGTGCACTTTGCCTTATTTAAGCCATGGTCTAACTTCATTTTTTCGGTGTGGTGGCATCTGTACAGTTATATCCTTACACTCAATTTGTTTGAAGGTTACCAGCTGATTATGCAGCACCTCTAGAATATGTTAAGTCTTTTATGACTATTATGAAAAGTGCTCATGAGTTCAGCTTGCATTTCAGACAGATCCATTCCAAATGGAAATTTTCAGAAAAGTGAATAACTCCTCACATATTCTGTACTTTTTCTTCCCTTTGGTCCTTTTTCTCTTAGCCTTCAATATCTGCTTTTCAACAGAGACATATTTAAAGTGGTTGTCAGGCGCTGCAGTACATCAAAGCTGATGTAGTTTTGTCGGTTCTCTACCCAGGAAGCGGAGTCCTGCTGAGGCTTGTGTTCACCAAACAACCAGGCAGCGTGGTGTTTCCCATTCAGCCCGGCGAGATTCGTCGAGAGGTGGTATTTAGCTGCGAAGCCCAAGGACATCCCCCACCCTTCTACAGGTAATACCCCTAGACATGGCTTGAAGCACATACCTTCAGCTAATATCCCAGAACCCCAAACTGCAATGTTTGCTTTAACAACGAGCTCAGAAAAAAAATAAAATAATAAAAAATGGGGATATGTGTACCATATGGTCTGCTGCTGATTACTGCCTGCAGTGCTTAGATTCACTGTCATCCATGGTTAATATGAGACTAATTAATTCATTGGCCTCTATAATTGGTGCGTTGTGCATTTGCAGTGGCAGCAGGGCATTGATCCGCAGAATTTGCTTTGAGAATTCCCGTTCCCTGTCAATTGTGCCACTGACCAGTAAAAAGATCAAGTGAGGGTTCTGCACTAACATGATGTGTTTTAATGATGGAGATTTATTTATGTAGAAAACAACTGTCGCAAACCAGAGATAATGATACAGAGATATTCTCTCCGTATCTCATCTGTACCATAAGCACCGCTGCTCAAGGTGCAGACACACTGCCACAGAGAATCCGATTGTACAATTATTACTGCACTACATAACAAACACCATGCAAATCAGTTGATTGACTAAAAACTGTTCTCACCAGTTGTTCAGTACACTTGCCCTGTGCGGTTGGGTGGTCCCCCAGCAACTGTCTCAGGCACAGATTGATGGGTTCGTCTGCCACTAGACTGGTGACAAATTAAAAAAGATAACAAGCAATGATTTGCATTAAAGTACATCAAGTGCATTAGCTATTAATTTATCATCTGTCACATGGGGGTAACTGTTGTACTTCTGGCAGTATAATTGAATGCAAATTACAAAACCAAGCATTAAATGTGTGATAAGTTGAAATAAATTCTCATAATATCACTGTATCCAGCCGTTAATGTGGCTTGAAGATCCTGGATGTTATGCCTCATGGATGCACATTTAAATAAATGAACACGATCTTTTCACTTTGCTTTTGCTGGATTTCGTAATAGTGACCAGTAGCTCTTTTAATGTACAGAAAATACTACATTCTACATGAAAACAGTTTATTTGTTCAAAATCGTTATATGTTCTGCCTTTTTTCAGTTTAGCTTGCATCAGATGATTAATTTTATCTTAACCAGCTTGTGAATCACAGCAAGAGGCACTGTAGCAATACACATCTCAGATTATGACTCTTTTCATAGACTTCCAGACTGATATTTAGCTGGATTCACT
>JAVQJG010206396.1:0-31321 GCA_036024015.1 Craterocephalus amniculus
ATAAACCTTGGATATTGGATATTCTGAATAGCAGCCAAATCTGCAAGTTTAGTAGTAAATCTGTTTGTTATCTATACATTTCACATGCAGATATAGACAGTAAATATAAAAGGATTATACAAGATAACAAATTATACCAATTCCCATATCAATGTATTACTCGGCTGATTATCATCCATTACCAAACAAGCAGTGGAACAACAAAGCCACTGATACCCATCGTAAAGTTGATGACACCCAACCTAAGCCATCATATTATTTATTCTTCCTGCTCTCTATGGTGGATGGAGAAACAGAAAGAGGGGGTTCCCTCAGGGCTATCCAATATGACAAGGGGGTCACCAACACCTCTGCTATATCCAAAACAGCGATGCCTTCTGCAGTGTGCAGGCAAACACACACACATTTATCCTTTCCCAGAGGCCTGGACAGTGCCACGACAACCTTGCCAATTATGAGTATCTTGGTAATGAAAGGTGGCAGAGGCCTTCTGATGAGAATCACAATTTAATGAACTTGCCTCCCTCCCCATCTTCTCTATTCATCCTTTCCTCCGCCCCCACTGTTCTTTTTGTCAGCTCCTTGTCCATCTGCTGACATCTGACATATCACCATGGTGACACTGCTAACGAGCACTGGCACATGACCTTCAAGGAGGTCACACAAGCTGGTCATTAACCTGACACAGTGTCTCACACACATAGGTATAAAAACAACACAAAGAGACAAACATACACAGGGGGAATTCAATTAATATTTCTTCTATTCAGCTTTAATTATCTAGAACCAATTCATGACAACGTTATCTCAGGGCACTTCACAGACAGTTTGAGCCAATCTGTTGTCAGCAGTATTCATATATCATTGTTTGCTATTTTTTGATATATCATCTCTTTTAGTGGGTTAAATATCCACTGCACAAAACTAAAATATTTTAAAAGAAAAAAGATTAAAACTATGCCAATAAAATTCAGGGAGTGTGAAAGTATAGGTCGAATGAATATGAGCTGATACAAACAATAATAAATAAAAGATATTATGAAGGGTAATAAAGAAAAACAGGGAGAGGAAAGAGTAGCCACAAGCCCCTATCATGTCTAACTTAATTAAGGCTGCAGCTGGGGCATCTCGGTATCAGTACTGTCATGGATACAGCTCTGAGCCCTCATCGCCACAGCCTCCATGACCATCGACATAGAGGGGGCATCGCCCTGGCAGACAGCAGAAGGTCGTCTGTGGTCGGACGATCAATGCTTGGACACACATACAAACACACACTTCAAGACACAAAGTCAGTGCTTGCCTCTCGGTCTAAAGATATGACTTCTGGCCTGTAGGGTTATCATTTATTTGCACTTTTGTTTGCCCTTTTAATTGTATGTATGCACAAACATGCCGTCAGCCCTGTCCCATCCCAGGGCAAAGTCACAAACTGGCTCCCCAAACCAACCCACTGCTGGTTGTGTTTAAGACACACCCTAAGGCTACACACATACACACACATAAAATGACTGCCCCCTTGCCGCCCCCTTCAACAAAACCCAACAATGAAGGAGATGGATACACAACTTGATACCTCATTGGAGCCTTAAGGCTCAAAAACCCTCAGTCTAAATTAAAAACTCATCAGATCAGCTAGAAAAAGAATCGGGGTAATAACATCACAAACTAACACAAAAAAAGTTGGTGGAAGGAAAAGGAAATTGTGATTTTACCTACATTTCAGCACTCAGTTTTATGACAGTAAATAGTTTTACCAAAATGAGCAAATGGTTGTGACCTACTTATAGCGCAACTTCGCCTTGATTTGGGCATGCAAGGCCAACGATAAAACTTGGACACTATTTATATAAGATTTTTATGTGGGAAAAAGAGGCAATAAAGACAACACTAAGTGAGTAGAAAAAGAGTGTGTGCTTAAATTTGAGCACATTTATCTTTTTTTAGAACAACTATCCTAAACATTTTGACCAAAACGTTTTGGGTATGACTTATGCTTTCTACTTACTGAGAACCAGACTAGAGTAAAGGCATAGCAGAACATCAATAAGGAAGACACAGAGCCATCTATCGGTGTCTAACGTTCATCATACATTTACAGAGAGATAATAAGGCATTAAGGAATATAGCTTGCACATAAGAAGTATGTAACTGCACACAAAGCTAATGTGTGCATATTTTATATACAAGTTTAAGCCCTCCATTAAATCAGTTTGTGTTCAACATGTTTGAATTGTCCTCATTTCACTGCCTAAGACTAAGCTGTCACCACGCCTAAATATACTTTTATAAAGAAAAAAATATATTTACACACATGTACACTTGACAAGTTTCTCTGTCCCGGTCGCTCAAACAGCTTGAGTCCATTGTTCAGTCAGCTGCAAAGATTGACCTCAGGGAGCAAAATTCAGGGATGTGCCATATCTCTCTAACTCAGTCACACACATACACACACACACACACACACACACACATTCACGTCGGGTCTAAAGACGATGACATTTTTCACAGAGAAAAGCGTCCAAATGGCAGGTGTCAGGGGCCGTCAGTCTCCATCGAGGCGCTAGAAGGCAGGCAGGCTCACGCACACACACACAAACTCCATCTGCCAGTGTGAGGCACGTCTGAAAAGAGCAAAGCCTCACAGACACTCACATCAATCTGGTAGCAGGAAAGACATGGACTTGCGCAACAGCACAGACAGCAGCATACAAACACACACTCTGAAATGATGAATACACACACTGCATGTCACACAGACTCATCACAGATGCTTGTCACATACAAGACCATCGGCGGGACCAGTGTAAGCCTGAGGGAAGATTCTGGGTGAATGGAGGGGAAGAAGAAGGGACAGAGGCCGGCCGCCAGTGAGGCAAGGGGGGAGCGAGTGAGACTTGGGTGATAGGGATAAGACTGGCAGATCTTCACCGTCCACCACCTGTCAATGCCAAGCACCAAATCAAAACACCCCTATCCTTACACCAGCTTCACACTGGGAGCGTGGTGTATGTGGAACATGTTGGTTTTCATTTCGGTTCTTGTGTTAACAGATGAGAGCGCCCACACCAGCTGTATGAGAGGAGACTAGTCTGCAGCCGCAAGTTTTCCACTGACCCCGCGCATGGCCTGTTCATCAGCAGGGGAAAAAGATCAGTAAGCAGCTCTCTGCAGAAAACCCAGTTAAAACATTTGGTGTCCGCCTTATTGGCTCCAAATCAGCAACAGCACACCATTCACCCCAGCTTCAGTGTGTAGACAACATGTCACAGACTTTAAAACAGCTTCCCTATAATGATGTCACCTGATCAAAACAATTTTTTTACAGATAATTTCAGCAACTAAATGCTATTTTCCTGAAGTCTTCTCTTTTCATGTCACGTCAACTTTGGGTTGCACAAAAATATGTGTATTTATAGCAATTACCAGAAGCATGATGTATTAAAAAATCGTACGGGTAGCTGTTGCCCTACAGCAATGAGTTTGGTTGTCGGTGTGAGCACAAATTTGCAGCCATAAACAGCACTTCAGAAAAGCAGATGTACTTGCTTGCTAGCTTTCCAGGGTGAAGTCAACCTGTAGCTTGACACTGACAGAAAAAATACAAACAATGCTGAAAAATCACTTGTTTTAAGAAGCTGTATTATAGGACTGCATCTTAAACATTGGTTTTGCAGGTAATAATCAGCAATGAATATCTCTGACTTTCTGTGGTACATATCAAAAGCTTTCTTTTCATCCAAAAGACATGCCAAGGAAAAAAACAAGCAAGGAGGCAGAGAAGGAAGTCACTAATATACAACTGTTTCATTCCCTTCTGAGAAAATTGCCATGATATTGGATAAAGAAGGCATGCATAAGTACAAATATATAATCCCACCAGTTTGTAACTATTTTCAGCAGCTCGCAAGTTATCATCCACTATTAGTCTTTATTTATTACATAAAACTCTGTCAAAGTCTGTGTAATCCCATATGTTTGGAGAATCACGTGTAAAACTACTGAGAACCAATCTGACTCAAGAAATTAATGTTTTGAATCTTAAACTTGTCTTAAACTTTTTTATCTCTGGTATGATATAATGAGTCATCGTTATTCAGCTTCAAATTAAGATGAACATCTGTTCTTATTTTGTCATACTGAGTCAAAATATCGTCAGATTTCTAACTCAAATCTGACTCTAGTCACATGACTTGAGTTCACACTTACAGTGTACATTTATCTTTAGAAGCATCCAAGAATCTTAATATCAATTTTTACAATTTTTTTTGTGTGTTTTCCTATGAAATGCCTCATGGATCTGACTAAGTGATCTCTGTGTCCATCAAGCACTCCCTCCACCTGGCAAAAGCTTTATATTCCCAAATAGGAATGAATATTTTAATCAGGTTGTTATGCCTGTTTTTGCTTTTATATTTGGAAAAAATGTAGTGGCATCATTATTCACACTTGCAGGCCAATCAGAAAAGAGCAGGTTGGGGCCCAGAGTCTTATATATCTATAACTGAAAGTCCATATATCTATACTTTTATTGGCATTAAAATTCCCCTTTCAAATATAATTCAGACTGTCCAACACATTTAACGGTTCATTCTGTATTAAGTCAATGACAACCTTTTTATTTATCCACGGGTTAATTTTCATTTTGAAATGAAGATGCACCCCAAAGCCAGGCTGAGGCCTTTCTATGCCTCTAAATCCATCTGTCCCTCCCTCCATCCAACCTTCAAGCCTTCAGAGAGGCTTGAGTGCCTGGATCTCATTCAGTCATCGCTTGTCCTGCCACTGTATGTTCATCACTGTCTCAGCTTGGCCCTGGGAGAATGCCTGTACAGAGGACATGACAGGGGATACACATACCCGCACCCAGATAGAGTCATAAATACAGTCTCCACCACTGTCCTCCAGGTCAATCAGCTAGCCAGTAATAATGATCTCATCCCAAAAGGAGTCAGCTAGAGGGCAAGACAGTCAAGGACTTATTGCAAAGCATGCCAGTGTGTCTTTGGTGGAGAACACCGTTAGAAGTATGCTTCCTGATGCAACTGCATGAATTGTTGTTGGACATCTCAGTATGAAACCAGGGAAAAAATTATTACTGCTAGAAAGAGAGATGAAATCACAACCATCTTGCTGCAAAATACATCCTAGTGCAAAGGCAGCTTTATATACAGGTTCCAATTAAATTGTAACAAATCTTAAAAGTAGGTTGTTTTTTTACGCAGGAAATTAAAAAAAAAGGATTTCAGGTATTTTATGAGATAACAAGTCTCCATTATAATTTATCAAGTAATTCAACAAAGATCAAAAAGACTGCTGGTTTGATTGTGACTTCCAGCCCCTCAAGGATCCAACAGCATCTTTGTGAAAAAGAGTAGGAGGGTCGGTCATCTTGTTGCCTTCAGGCGTGGGAGAACAAGTGGTCACAAATTTGGATGCCGTTTCCGTTTGCCTTAAGCTGTGGTCAGAGCATGTGTGTATCATCACCATTGCCGACAGATGTCCCTAACCTTACCCCACATATTCTTGCCCTCTGAAATCATTTCCATCAGCATGTTACAGCCAGGCACTGTCAACTTGTCATCCATCATGCAAGCAACCCAGAACACAAGGTAGTGTTCATTCACATTATGAAATCTAATTTCAATGCTATTTTACATCAAAATTAGTGTTTAAGCATAAAAAACAGCATTTAAAACAAGCCAATTGAATCTTTTCTCATTGCTCTTTCAACATAAGCCTTCTGTGCTACAGTTTCAGCCGCTTCCATGTGACCCACACCATCATTGTACTGTACATTCATTTGTGTAAAAGAAAATGAGCCATGCCCACCCTTGTAGCGCTGATGTAGCATTCACAAAAGTGAACTTGAAATATTTTCTCAAAATAACAAGAAAAAACCATCTTCCCCATCAACAAATCAGGACTTGAATGCGTGTTTGAACTACCCACCAATAACCAATTAAAATTCAAGAGATCCCACATTATGAGGGCAACACAAAAAACTGCATGTTGCCAAGCTAACACTCTTTTGCACTCTACAAACACACACATTCCTGGGCATCTCTTCGACCAGTGCTGAGCATTTTACAAGCTTTGACAAAGTCTGCATGCACCATCAATGTTAAATCCCAATGACAGTCAAGGTCCTTTTGCACCGGCCTGTCAAGGGACCAAAAAGAAAGACAAATACCTGGAGGCGGTAGCCTAGCTAACAGCCATTAGGAGGTGTTGATGACAAAACTCAGTCAAAACTGATTTACATCCTCCATGTTCAATCTTAAACTATTTACTTCAGACAGGAGTGTATATTTTTCTTGTTAACCTATATCACAAATTGTTACTGCAAGGAGTGTTTAAATCAGTGAGGCAGAGCGTTACAGCAAATCACCCAAAGTAAAGACAGTGATAGACATCACAAGCTCGGACGAACCCTGTCAGACTGAATAATACTTCATGCTTCATGTCCTGCTGGGTGATGAATATCTATTGTTCAAAATCAATCATGTAAAGTCCCTTTTTTTTGTTAACCTAATATAAGGAGATGAGCCAGGTCAGGTGATTTATTAGAAATCATTTTGGTAATTCTTGTAATTGGTAAAATGCCTAGCACATTTTTTCATTTATCTTTTAAATATTTTTTGTTGTAAAAGGCAGGTGTGTAATATCAAATTCTCTTTTTTACAAGCATGGCCTGGCTAAAATATGTTTCATCTTTAACTTATGAACATTTTCCTCATGTAAAATTAAACATAATAAGCCTATTCTCTTCTACTCACTTGTCTGAAATAATTATTTAAATATGTATCTTTTGTTGTATGGAATTATATCACAAATATAGCCCAAAAAAAACAACTTTAATGCTTAAAATGGGCCATGTAAAATATTTTTGTTACAATAGTTGTCAAATAATCAACAGGATAC
This sequence comes from Craterocephalus amniculus, assembly GCA_036024015.1. Lineage (NCBI taxonomy): Eukaryota > Metazoa > Chordata > Actinopteri > Atheriniformes > Atherinidae > Craterocephalus > Craterocephalus amniculus. The sequence goes on from JAVQJG010206396.1 coordinate 6,925, forward strand.
TTGATTATTTGATTTTGAATGATATTCTAGTTCTAATACTTCATTGCACTCTGAATTAATATATCTTCACAATTAATAATCATATATAATTTGAGATCATTGTTCATTGCAGGGCTTATACAGATGATTGTTCAAAATAGCCATGCCAGATAAATATCTTCATATAATCAATGTAAGAGGTCAAGAACCAGAAATTGAGATAAAAGGAGCAAACCTGAGGCTAATGCTTTGTCATCACTTCATTATAATCCAAAAACAAGTATTTAAAAAAATTATGAAAAAAGCATTCTATAGATATTGTAAAAGGCTGTCATGTTTTTAAAACAACAATATATATATGTTACTGAATATAAAATCACCTATTAAACTGCAAAAAATATGTACTGACACAGTAAGTGAAGAAAGCATCACATATTACTACTTTTCCTTTTTTGATTTACATCTTTTAAACAAAAAAACAAATCAGCATATCACTTAAAAGCATTTGTTTGTAACAACCAAATAAAATTTCATATGTAAGGTTACTGTTTTCAGATGTTATCAAACACAAGACCACATCCATGGTGTGAGTTTTATTAATAAAACCAGTGCAAGTTATAAAGGTAATCTAGATTTTAAAGACCTACTACATAACTTTAAAACTTGCTTTACGGACTCATCTGATGGCACAGAGACATCTATTATGTTCATTTCTACAGCTTCTTCTGGCATATAGTGAGTAAGAAACAACAGAATATAAATGAATACCACTCAAGCTGCTCAACAAAGAACAGAACAGTTTCAATTCTTTCCAATATTCTTATTTTTTACTTATTTGGAAATATTAGTGTTTAGAGTTAAGACTTTACAGCCCTGTTTACAGTGGAAGAATGTTTAAGTGTCTCGACTATCCACACCACTAAATAGGTATATAAAAGGCATGCTAAGTCTTTTCCCTCACAGCTCACCATAAACAATTTTTATCACGACTTAAATTTTAACTTTGGTTGCTTATTAGATTTAAATAAAGAGACCCTTAATCGCACTTTTACATTGTAGGCCAGCACATGCTTGTTGCATAAGTTGTGTTATAGACAAAATTAACTTCGGGGGAAATTATAATAATTTTTGTTTTAGGTAAATTAGTTTATTTATACAGTCTGCATTAGTTTTCACCATTCACACATACCACATTCTTAAAACTTCCCACAAACTAAGAGTCAGGTACAGTACCCCACTTTCAGTCACATCCACAGGTAACATATGCACACAATTACACCTGTGTCTTAGGAGCCACGTGTCCGCCAGGCAAAGTGATAAAATCACACCCAAACACAAACATAGATACAAACATGTAGGACTTCTATATAATAATCACATAATAGTGTGTACATGCATATCACCTCACCACCAACACACACACAAACACACAGAGAATGCAAGTAAGGATGCCCCGCAGGCTGCCATTTCTGGCTGTCATTCCAGCTGAGCACTGAGGCAAAAAGACAGAAAGAGAGGGACAAGCGGGTGGAGGAGAAAGGATGGTGAGGGGTGGGGGTGCAGACACAATGAAGGCTCACGGGGAGACAGGAAGCAGACGGCGTAAATGAGGCTGAGTACTTTAATGAACTACTGCACTCAAGGCTGGCATAGGAGGAGGCATGAGGAGCAGGGAGGAGGCTTAATTAACTATAAAGGCACATACAGTATGTTTGTGTATCCACACAAGGATTAAAGCGCAGAATCAAACTAACTAAAGCTACAGTATGTTAGCGCAATGCTACCAAACATTCAACAAAAAAAAAAAAATTTATACTAAAAATGCACTTTTAGTTAAGATAGTCCCAGTCTTGTCACATAACACAATAAAAATGAAGCAGTGGAATAAAACTCTCCATTAACATGAGCAATTCAGAGTGGAAAAGGAAACCAAAAGAGAGTGGACTGTAACACAAAGAGTTAAAAGAGAAGAAAAAAACTCAGTCACTTCATGAATACACTGAAACGGACAAGAAAGTGTCAGCTCAGAAATCATTTCTGTAGTTGAAGGTAGCTGCGGCTCTGGTGGTTTTCCAGCACTAAGTGGCTGCCTGACAGACTTTCAACACCCCTAGATCTGTTTCTGTTAATCTCTAGTTAAGCATCATAAAAATATTCATACACTTACAAACACAGTCATTATATGCACAAGAATCTGGGTCAATTAGTAATACTATGAAGATTCACAGCAAGCATTGAGACCTCTTGTTGTTCCTGACGTTGCATTGCTACTCTACAGCCCTCCCATCAAACTCAGATATCAACAACTGTCAATCTTTGAAATTATTCCTACCTCCCTGCTCAATCATTATCACATTATGTCCTTCAAAATGGACACATTACAGGACAAAAATATTACATTTTAAATGAGTAAAATACCTTCAATCAAATTATAATCTACTCACTGAATGTGTGCCACAAAAAAGATCTAAATAGTACTAAGTGCAAGCATGTGATGTGTTTAAACAAACATCCTCTCCCTGTTTCTTTATATTTAAGAGCTTTTGGAACTGAAAAAAGGAGCAAAGATACAGTGAGAAGGGGGCAACAGAAGGAAACTAAGGAGCATGAGTAAAAGATTTACATTTGAAGGCTAAATGGAGTAAAAACAGACAGATTCAAGTCTAACGTCTATTCTATGCAGACTTACTAAACCTTGATCAGCCACAGTCTTAAAAAGCCAAAGAAAGAGAAGATGACTGTCAGGCGATACAATCTGGATAACAACCACATTTCAGTAAGCCCGGCTTGCTGAAATAAGACCCTGTTCTTTTATCCATATACACATATGCATCACACTGCTCAAACTGCTGTTTGTTAGCCTCTACCAGTCTTTCTGCATAATGTATAAAATCAAACTGCTCAGCTTTGCTTAAAAGTTTGTAACCATCCATCTTACTTTGATGTCATTCCAGAGGTTTTCAGATCTGGAGATTGACAGGCTGTTGATGTGATGATCTTGATTCCCATGGCTGTGGGGCATGGCAGATCGTCCTGCTGGAATCCTCTGAGCAGGAGAAGTTTTTCTAGGATAATCTTGTATGTTGCTTTATTAATGCCTCTTTTATAAAGACACATCTGCATGATACCAGCCTTGCTGATAGACCCTGATCATTAATAATCCTGGTCTATATCTAACAGTCAGTGCAAGGCACTGTGGCCTGCAGGCCTCTGCAGGTCTCCATCTAACCATAAAATAAAAAATTGGACTCAGAGAAGATGACCTTACTCCAGTCTTGTTATGTCTAGTTCCTCTGATCGTCTTTAATCCTCAGCCATAGGTCTTTGCTTCTAACTGATAAAGATGAGTTTAGCGTGATTCCAGTCCTGCCTGTTTCCAGTTGTTCTTGCAATACACTTCACCCCATTCTAATTGTCAGCCTATGGTTTGTGAGTGATGATGAGTTTGCGGACATCCCTTTCAGGCCAAAGTTGCTTTCACTCTCTGCCAGCCTGTAGCTTTTTTTGTCGTCATAAAGCAGAACGAATTGTAGGAATTTCATTTTTGGACATAATACTCAAAGATGCTGATTTAATAATATAAAATAGCAGTGGTCTCTTTTTTTTAGAGCTCTATGAAAAAAAGGTGGGCGAATGATAGAGCATTACTTTCTGAAAGAATAGTTGGGTGTTATAAGATGTCCAGCTTGCACCACATAAAACATGAAGTTCAACATTCTTATGTCTTGTGAAAAGCACAAATGTCAAAAACTTCAGTAGAAGAAAAAACTACAGACATCATATCAAGATGTGAAATGTAGCTGCTCTGGAGGTACTCAAAACAGCTCAAAGGAAAAAGAAATATATGGAGGTGGACTGTGGAAAAAATAATCAAGTGGACGTTAACTTAATAAACGCCCCACTTTGAATGTAACTTTAGAGAAAAAATATGTGCCATAACATCAAATGTATGACCTTTTAAGTGTACATATAAGTACAGATAAAAGTGCGACACACACATTCACATACAGCTCAGAATTATTTTAGGCTGTGGTCCCGTTGCTACCCTCAAGTCAATAAGCGCACATGGAACTCTGCAGAGGATGAAAGGTGGCGCAAAGAGAGGCCAGTGGTTATTATGCTTGGACAGAGACTATACTGCTGCATTGTGAAGTTTGGACTAGGTCTGGTTACACACACGCCTTAGACCACAAAATTTCTCTTTAATTGGACCAAAGCGAAACAAAGTCCATATGGCTTTAATAGATATTCACTGGAGGACACATTCCAATTTGTTTCTCTCAATCAGGTCCAGCTTTGTCACCGCCACACAAATTTCTCATCAGTTATTTTCTGTTTCACTTTCCAGATCACTCTGTTTCTTTTACTATCTTTTACTATCCTTCCCTCTTTGAACTTTCTCTACTTGTATCAAAAGGTTTCAGGCAGAATCCCTCTTTATTTTCACAATTTTGTTCACAAATAGGGTGAGGTGGGGAATGTTGTCTTTTACTTAAGTGTAAATATGAAGAAAAAAAAACATAAAAAATTGTTAAAGGGACTAAATGTAAGATTTTGATGTGTGGCAAAAACTGTCGTATTTAGAGGCTTTGCGAGCTGGTCCCATTCACTCCCATTATATTGGATGTACGCTGATCGCGAGTGGATCCCAATATCTCCTAAAGTGGTTCAAGTTACACCAAAACTATCTGGGTGAGTAAATGATCATATTTCATGCTGGAAAATAGCTCCAGGTTGTCATGCACAAGCGTACTGTGGAGGCTGCAGTGCCACTAAGAGCCATAGATGGCAAGTCGCTAGTTCAAAAAACTTAAGTTTACATAAAGTCCCTTTAAATTAAAAGCCTATGAGTACTCTGACAGTTTGCTCATTTCATGGTCTTGAATTTGTTTGGTATTTTGGTGCCACACAAAGATGTTTTAAAGTGTTCAACATTCTGTCTGTGTCTGGTGCAAAGTGTCTATGCATGTGAGAAATGTGGATAAATAATAATAATAATAATAATAGTATAATTAATACCGTAATAATCACTATTAGGAAATTCTATCTGAACTAAGTGCAATGGGCTGTCGCATTATGGTAGCTAGGGAGCAATTGGGGGTTACAGGCCCTGCTCAAAAGCCCAACAAGACCATTACCCCCAATTATTCCTTAGTGTAATGATATATTTATAACAGAGACCATTTCTCTTTTAAAGCCAAAGAGCCATTTTATGCTTTAATTCTGTATTACTGTGTAGGAAAAAGTCCTCTGGATAGTTATTCACATGTACTTTCTGTATCCAATTTAAATTCATGTATAACTATGTGCTGCTCTATATTGCTATGGATGAAGACCTTACCAATAGGACACATCCAAAGGGTGGAAAAAGCGTCTGGAGATGAGGTCAGCAAAGAAGGACTCAGTTTCACGACAAGCAGTCCCATTGCCTATGACAACTTTGGTACAGCTAGAAGAGATTAGAAGCACAAGAATGACAGCAATCATAAATCTCTAAAAATGTTGCTAAGTAATGATCCTCTGCTGTCAATTCACTTCAGCAGATTTGGTCCCATCGAAGCATGACAACACATATCATTTTAAGACAATGTACTGAGCAGTAACAGTATACTTATTAAAGTAATTACTAAGCAGTAGTACCTGTATGTAATCATAAGGTGGCGCAGTTTATCTGCTTCTCTCTGTTGTCCAGAATTATGCAAGTATGCAACATCTGTGTGGAGAATCTGACCTAAAAGCGGAGATAAAGAGAGGAAGATAGAAAAATAAAATGATGATGATAGAGTCTTATAACAACAACATCATATCAGCTCATATTTTAACACAGTATTCTAATAAAGAAAAAAAAAAGAATTCAAGAGCTTCATGTTTACTGTATATACCTCCAGAAGAAGCCCAACTCCCACCACATCACGGATTCCTCAAGGGAAAATTGTAGATTACAACAGACAGGCAAACCTGTGACCACCCATGCTGGACCTGACACCTGATATACGCCTCCATCTATCTGTTATAAATATGTCAGCACACTCGTGGCCACACAAGCCGTCACCCAGAGGGTGGGACATCCCTCTACACAGTGTGAGACCACACCCACTGAGAAACATGCCAGGACATACAGCAAAGTGGACGTATAAAACGCCCACACATATGCGTGCACACACATAAAGCACTCACTAAGGCCATGCCAACTGGTATCCACATGCACCTTGACATGCACATGCACCCTGTAGGTAATTAAAGACCTAGTGGTGCTTTACAATGTGTCCTCACAGAGTGAATACTCTTCCTTATTTGTTGTTCAACTAACAAAAATTTTTTTTGTTTGTTTTTATCTTTATCACCAATAAAAAAATTAACAAACAAAAACACATTTGAGTCTCACAGAAATGGAAGAAAGCAGAGGAAACAGAAACAAAAAAATCTAAAAGTGAAGTAGTCGTGAGTTTGTGGAGGTAATTTTACCTAAAAAGTTGTCAAATGTTTTCGGTAAAATACAATAATTTCACGACGAAAAAAGCAGACACATATGACTTTCATAGAGGGGAAAAGATCTGTACAATGTTTCGTTTTTTCTTGTTATCCGTCACTGGGACTTCTATCATATCAACTTTCTCCATCACATTCTTTAAAACAACCACAAGTGAAACAAAATGCTTAACATAATACTAAATACTAAAAACTATGAAGAACGATAAGAAAAATAAAACAGACAAAAAACATCAGACATATGTTTAAACATGACAAAAGAACAACACAACCAATTAAAACAATTAAGATAAGAATTTAAAAATATAAAAAGGTCTCACTGAGGTGGAAAGCCAAAGCATGAAAACAGGTTTTACAACAAGTTTCAGAAATGTATCATAAAGGGCAATAGTCTCTGTTATGTGCAACAGCAGGTTGGTCACAGTTGGACAGCAGCAAGAGAAAAGACTCTGTCCTCTCTGAGCTCCCTTTGGACTTCGGTACCTGAAGGAGTAGCTGGTCAGCTGACCTGAGGCTGAGGACACCAGTTATGCAATATATATAGCTGCTACAGAAGAGTGTTGTCAAACAAGTGCTAATAGACTGAAAATAACGTTTTTATTCCTAATCATGATGGTAAAAAAGTTCAAATCTTCCAGCTAAAGCTATAAGCTGACAAATATTATTGGAAGCATGCGCATCCAGAGGAAAAATCTGTGGTGGACCACTGTAGGATTGTGACGGTCAGGGTCATTTCATAATTCAATGTTTGATATAAACTTCTTCAAGCAGACAATATTTCTGGATGATCTTAGCTGGTTATTTTTTTATGACGTGAGAGCTGCTCTCCTTATTAAAAATATCAGCAGAACGGTAGTGAGATCAGTTTCACTGAGTTTAATATGTCATGATGTCTGGGACAAGTTTAACTATACAAACTGTCACATTTAACAGAAATTATATCTGGTGTGCAAAAAACACCTCAGACGATTCATTGTCAGGAATCGGGTCAGGATCTCAATGTGTCACACATTTAAAAAGCCTTCGTTTACAGTACGCAAACTATTGCTCAATATCAAGCCGTCCGTGATGACTTATTTAACAGCCAAGTTGGCCGTTACATTACCAAAGTGACAGAGTGGACGGTCTGATACACATCACTGAGAATTAAATTTTTAACAATGTTTTAACAAAGGAAAATCTATGTGAGGTAGAGTCTATAGAAGCATTTAGGCTTCTGTGTAGTTTTTAGAAGTCTTAAGACATGGGATCCAAATTGAACATTTTAAGATATAAAATGAGTTCTGCAAACTTTGGGACCTGTGAGTCTGCTAGTTTTCCAGCCTATATCTGCAAACTTCTTCCCTCGTCAAAAGGCTCCATCCATTATTTCTAGGAGATTGATAAAATCAAAAGGGTATGTAACTGGGCTGCACACTTGCTGCAAACACACCTCTGTAAAGACATGACAAAAAAACCCATCTATGCACCATTTATACACAATACAAAGCACTCTATGTCACTTACTTGTTGGGGAGAGGATTGCCAGTTTACAGCCATGTCTAAAACCAGGGTCCACCCCCATGATGACACAACCTCTCACTGGACAAACCAAAAGCCGCTGACGGAGGTTCCGCACAAACATGGCGATGGACTCCTTCTCTGCAGCACTTGTCAGCTTGGTCCTACCATGAGGAGAAATGATAGGACGGGGAAAAGTCAGTTGTGTCAGTTAAGACACATAAAAACACTATGCAAGTGGATTAAATGGAAATTAGATGTTAGGTGTATGTGAGAGTAAAAATCAAGTTAAATATGGTAAAATAAAATATTTACATAGAAAGAAAGAAGTGAGAGATGGAGGAAAATGAAGCGAGCATAAAACAAAGGGAATAAAATAAAAAAATATGTTTAAAAGTAAATACCTGTAGCTCCTTGTAAGAAAAGGCAGAATAAGCCTCTTATAAGAGTCTTCAACTGCATTCCTAATTATTGCGTGAAGTTCTTCTCTTGCAAATGTCTTTGGCCTCCACCTGCATTAAAAACATTTTTACCCCCAGGGGGCATTTTCACTGATAAAACAAATGTGGCTCTCCCACTCTAAAAGCCGCTTCTTTCACATCAAAAGCCAAGATGCTTCTCACTACACACTCAATTCCAGACAAGAAATTGTCTTTATCATTAAATTTTATTCCACTGGCTGTTACATTAACAAAACCTTCCTTTTAAAACAAACAACCTTGAGATTGAATTTTAAAGTAACACTTAATTTCTTTAACAAGACAATTTGACTGAGTATGCTTGTAAGAAAATTATCATTTGACTTTTGTTAAAAATAAATTGAAAATTCAAAATATTTTGATTACAGCCAAATGAAACGGCACATTGTTCTACCCTGAAAATTATTTTATGTTTAATGTAGGTTGCTTTCAACCACACTTTGTCTGGAAATAGAAATAAATCAATTTTAAATCCTTTCAATTTTTGTTTTACTTCCCACTAAATCGAATTATTTATAAAAGTCTCATCTCAAAAAGTATAAACAGAAAAGACGATAAAAAATTCAAAAGTGTTAAAGCATTGTGTTTAATGTTTAGTATTCTTGCACCATATGTCTACTTGCCTGACTGTTTTTCAAAAATCTGCTACATTAAAAGGAAATTAAACCTCGCAGTCAATGCCAGCTTAAACGTGACATACTATGAATACGGCAGGCACGTTTGTGAGTCTGCCTGAATTGTGCTTGTGTATTACTGCGCTTCTGACCTGCTGTTGATGCACCACCTGGTGAACTCACTCTTCACTCTGTCGGGAATGTTCACCTTCACTGTCAAAATCTTCAGACTCTCCCCTCGGTTAATCGCCAGGGTCTGTGCAGAAAAATATGCATGAATGAAGAGCATGAGTTTCCACTGGTAAGGAGTGCAGACACGATGCAAGAATATTAGTGGAAGCAAAGCACGATCAAAGCAAAGATATCCTCAGGACCACTGGCACAAATATGCACAGCATCCTGACTTGATGTGGTGGTTGGTAATTGGCATTCTTTAAACACTTGAATATATTTTTATAGCCTGATTAAGAAAGCCAACATTTATAACCCAAACATTTCAGCTTCACAAGAATTTTCTGTTTTTATTACTACTGTAAAAAATTAAGAAGTTTGAGGTAAATATTCTCCAAGAAAACAAAGAAAAATCGCATACACCAAACTTACAAATCCCAAAAACAAATTCCTGTAACTCTACACACGTGGAACAAAAAAAGAAGTGATGAGCCTAGGAGTGTTTCCTGTGGCCAGGCCTGTTGTGTTGTGTGCCGGTTCTCCCTCAGAGGAACTGTTACATGCTGTTAAGCAAACAGCAGTAAGTGTCTGACCTTTTCAGCAGGTAACCTTTAGCCTGCCACAGAACAGGGCCAAGAAGCAAGACGTCAATCTGGAGCCCATGCGGAAGAAGCAAGCTGACAAATGCCACCACAATGCCACCATCAGCACCGGCACCGCGAGGCCTACCCCCACCCACTCCCACACATGGTGCCACAACCATTACCACTCAGCAGCACCCTCAGATGTGGCGCACCCATATGCAACACACACACAAAACTAAAAATTTAAAAACACAGCTAATGGCATGGCAGAGGATTAATGCAGCAAGTTTGCTTGAATAATGATGAAAGTTGGATTTCTCCTCAGTTGGCATGTCTCTGCCTCAGGCTTCCTCGCTGACTGTGATGAGATTTCTGAAACAATCTTCATCAAAGCGCTGAAGTTTAACATGTTGTCGCAGAGAGCAAGCAGAACACTTCTTCTGGAATTATTCAAGCATCTGTGAAAGCCCATGAGTGAAATTAAAATAGCAAATGCAAAACCTCTTTGCTAATTGTTTGTTCCCGGGGTTCAATGTTTGTGTTTTCGCAGATCACATTTATAAGGAGGGATGACATATCGGATTTAGTTGGTTGTCATTTATTATAGGCTGAAGTTGTAGATGAAGATGTGTTTTAAATTCAATATGTACGTCGTCATCTCAATACAGTAAATTACTCATATGGTCTGTTTTCCTTTTTTCTTTTTCATATATAAACATGATATTTGGATAAAATATATTTTAAATATATTCCAGCTTCTTAAAAGCAATGATGCAATGATTAGTCCAAAAGTTTGTCCCTTTACTGTCTGTGTGACAAACCAACATTTTAAGGCAACACTTAGTTGAGCACAGCTCTGAATTTACCTCACTGTCTGTTTGATCAAACCTCAAAAGCTCTGGTCCTCAATAGCGGCACACTCTATCTACGCTCTGTTTCTCTATGCAGCATACATCTGTCTTTATTCATGATAAATAATATAAATCAAGCTTGTACATCTCACAGTTTCTGTGTGGATTGGGTCACTGGTCGGAGACGGCATGATCTGAATGTAGGGGTTATGTAAAACAGAGTGAGAAGTGTGTTTGTGTGTTTAACAAGCCAGTAGTGACAGGTAGCCGAGTACGGTCCAAACCCTGACAGGAGCAGACAGACAATCTTTCTTGGATGACCCTTAATCCTTTCACCAGCCCCAAAGGGAGGGCGGTCAGCCAACAGCTTTCCTCTGTCTGTCTCCTGTTCTCTCTCACCCCTTCTTTAGAGATATACTGTCATCAACATATCTATCCATCCGATATAAACAAATGTATTCATACTGACCTTGCTGAGGCTAAGTATTACTGTGTGCATGTAATAGAAGTGAAGCAATCTCTGTCCAGACTGTTATAAAGTCCAATTATTATACAGTTTTGATATGCAGATGATTAAAATTCAAACACTGCTTAAAACACATCAAACACACATTGTATGAATTTTGTTTGGGTGTGGGCCTTACACTTGAGATAGAAACAGATTAACAGTTAATATGATTATACAAATTGCTTTCATTGTAAACTCCAGAAATGATAAATCATTCACTGCAACAGCATATCACAAAATGTTTACGGTTCCAGATACTTTGAGGACATTTAATGAGTACAAAACAAATCAACACAAACAAAATGTTTCATTTGTGGGTGAAAGTAAAGTTGAACTTGTTTCCTCCACCTGTCCATCAAACAGGACTGTTTAATTGATGAAGCAGTTCCATTCACTCAAGCTCCTCTGCAGGCGAGCCTCAGTCTGAAGCACTAAACTCCTGTTTGATCACAATGCAAATCGCATTAAAAACAGCCCATTGCCATATTCTACAAATCTATTCTGGCATACTTAAAAGCGTACCGGCTGATAATAGCTATAAGGTAAATGTGTACCCTTCAAAGGAGGACTCAAATCAAATCTGATGGAATTAAATCTGGGCTAAGCATTATGCTTTCAGACATGCAGAAGCTTCCAATATACTAACTTAAGATGAATTATAAAACTATTATATAATTTTTTTAAGAATATATTGTGGTTAATTAGAGGTCCATTGCCTTATGAAACCATAATAACCTAAAATAGCTTCAAAAAATCAAATGATGAGTCAATTTTATCAAGAACTCTCTGACCGAAAATATTCTACAACTAGTTTTGTGCCGGCTCGAAAAGGAAAAATTGCAAATACGATGATTCCTTAGTTTAAATTGTATGGATCTGGAACCTTTCTTAACTTTCTGTGTAAAATGTCAAAAGAATTATCCAAACAACTCAGTTAATATAATTTAACTATTCCATGTTGAGGATTTTTAACCCTTTAAAGCACAAATCAAGAAAAAATTAGAAGAGAAGCCCAATTTTGTAAACTGAAGTCTTTGTTTGGCCATTTAATAAGGGGACAAAATAACATATTGTTTCTTTGCCAATCTAACATTTCTTACCATATGATATGTCAAAATTATTTTAGTGTAGTCTTCTGCTTCCTGTTGTCCATGAGGGAGCAGAAGACAAGTATATTGTCTCCAACAGGGTTTTGAGCAAAATTTTCACCCAAAAGTGATGCAAAATGTCTCAGAAACGGCATGCATCAAATATGATACATTTGGGTTTACAGTGTTAAAGATCACACAGTTAAACTGAGGGAACGCTGCAAGTTTAACAGAAAATGGAGATTAAAAGTCATTTGTTTCTAAATACGCCATTAAAATATTTAATTTAAAATTCATTCCACATCTTTTTATAAAGTAAAAATTTAAGTCATATTTGCCTCTGCCAAAATTAGAGGTATGTAAAGATATTGGTTTGTCTTTCTGTCTCTTAGCAACATTACTCACTAAGTCATAGGTGGATTTTGATTACATTTTCAGGAAATTTAGGATATAGAATAAGTAACAAATGATTAGATTTTGGGGGTTATCTGGATCATAACCTGGGATGATTTCACCATTACAGCTTATAACTCAAAAATAATGCACCCCCCAAAAAAAACTAAATACAGAGAAATACAGAGAGGTCTGTGCTCTCTGGGAGCTTCTAGTTATTTCCTATTGAAAGTTTCCACGAAAAAACATCAATCTCTCATCCTGTCCTTTTCCTTTAACACACCACAAAGCCGAGGCTTAATAAAATGTGCTAAAGCATATGGGCAAGTGTGTGCTAACACACATGCCTTCTGTCAAAACACATCTCCCACCTGCTCCCTCACCCTGCCAATTTTATAGCTAGAAAAGGTTCATTTTAGCTGGAATCTGACAGCTAACAGGGTCACAGCAGCCTGTGGATTAACACTCCGTGACAAAGGCGAGTCATCGAATTAAATGCCTTGCATACACGGAGAGGGAGGGGGGGTTGAGGAGGGATTTGGAGCGATTCAATTTTCATGGGAAAACGAGGGATACAGGCAGATCAGAAGAGAGCGAGAGAGATAAGCGACGGACGCACCTCTGCACCACTCCTCTGTTCATGCCTCCTTCCTCGACTGCCCCCACTCCCACTCCCTCTCCCCATCCTTTTGTCCGCCTGTGGGCCCAGCAGCAGTGGCTGTCACTACACGAGAACGCCTGTCAATCAAAGCCTCCTAATCCAATGGCATGTCGGCAGGGGACATGTCACATATGTTAAGAAGGGAGAACGAGGGGGACTTGCAGGGTGTGCTGGTGTGTGACCAAGTGTGTGTACGTGTGTGTGTGTATGTGATTAAATGACTGTAGGGCAGAGTGCGGTTGCCAGGGAGTGTGGTGTGGCGGAGACAGCGGGTGATGGAAGCTGTGGTGACACATGAGGCCTGGGACCAACTCTGAGTAACCCACCAGTCACTAGAGGGACAGAGGGGTAGAGAGGAGGCAGAGCAGGGCGCAGGAGAGGGAAACATGAAGGCACAGACAAGACTAACTGCGACTGACGTGGGTAGAATTCAGAGATGGCATGCATGAAACATACAAATATGACACAGACGCAAACAGATGGAGTACATTTGCTTCAATGTGTGTGTGTGTGTGTGTGTGTGTGTGTATCTGACAAGGCGATACAGGTTTAACTAACTATTATGGTCCAGCAGACTTAATATGTCTGTTTTAAAGTATATTCATTCTGCATTTATTTTAAGATTGAGCAAAAGTTCTGTTTAAGTTCATATTATTTATAATAGAGGCAATGATTGCATTACTTTTTTACTGTTTAAAAGTCCTTTATAAGACAGCATTTACATTTCAGCATTCTGGAAAACTATCATTCAATTCAGCTTTATTTGTGTAGCCCCAATTAACAACAGTGTCATCGTAGGAAACTTAAAAAATAATCAGTTCCTTTTGTTTTTTAGAATTGTATAAATCTGACATTTGTTCCTCCAGAAGCTTGCTCCTCTTCCTTTAAATGATTCTTTTAAAACAAAGGTCCACCTGTGGTACCACAAGAAGGGAACTAGTAGTACATTTTTGACATTTTGGAAAAGTTGTGCTGTCAGTAAAGGGACTCCACCTCATTTTCTAAGAGATTGTTCTACACACTCTGTAATTAAGGCTCATAGCAAACATCAGGAAGCACCTAGCCTGTGATCTTTTTCAATTCTGTGTTATACATTACATTTCTTACCATATGTCTATTTTTATTTCCTTGTTTTATTTGTATTTGCATGGTTTTGTCTTTAGTATGTCTTTTTACTTGCTTTATGCATACAGAAGGAAATTTCCTGGCATGGAGATGTGTTTTTTTTTCTGCTGGATAATCCAGGTTGTGGGCATCTTGCTTTGTTGTAATGATCTTCATTATCTTCCATCATTTTTAATCAAATAAAAAAAAATATCTTAATAAAATCTGTTTTTACTAGTGTCTACACACTTCCCTAAAGCAACTTTATTTTTTACCTCCACTGAAAAGTGTTTCAGCTTTATTCCGAGCATTTTGTCTGTCAACACAAACATGGTTTGTTCTCATGCAGCAGGACTTCCCTCAACCCGGTCACACCAAGTGAAGGCCTTTAATTGTTGCATTCAGCAAATTGCACGCAGATTTACTATGTGTGAGAAAACTTTATATTATGTATGGGTGCAATGCCATATCTTTACCCAGCAAAGTTAATATAACTATTTAAATGCCATTTTTGAAAGAACTTGTGAGGAATATGTTCCTGCCTGTACTGATTTGCATCTATCTAGTTGTAATTGTCACAATATATGGTAATAATAGTAAGGGTCTTGATTACGTTAGTGATAACTAACTTGACCACTAGATGTCACCACGAATAGAAAGACATCTGAAGTGTGCTTAATCTTATCCTGTGTTTAAAAAAATGATAAACAAGTGTGTCTTGTTACCTGATGAGGCTGAATGCGCTGGACGTTGCAGGTAAAGTCAAAGTAGAGACTGAACTTGTCAAAATCTTTGTTTTTGTTTTGTTCAGCTCCTGTTTTTTTCTGGCCTTGGGTAGATTTATCTTGTCCTTTTTCCTTCAGTGCAGATTTAGACAGAGCAGACTGGAGGGTCACAATGTTCCTCTCACATCTAAATACAGAGAAAAATTAAGAAAAAGAGATCTTCTTAATCTTATGAATCCTGTCATAAAAAATGCAAAGGCACACAGAGAAGAAATATACAATATTTATAATTTATGTGGAAAGAAATCAAAGCAAGATAAAACAAAAGATTAAAATAATAAAAAAAGAAACATATCAGTGCAATCTTACAATGTCTTCACGTAGTTCAGCGTCTCAGGGTCTTTGGCAATCATGTCAGCCAAGATATGCTCCACACCTGTGGCTACTTCTTCCACAGTTGACAAACCTGTGACACACAGACATGGATCCAGACTAAGAAATAATACTACAGTGGACTTTGAATGAGCTCCAGCACAGAGAACAAAGCCAGCCATCTCAATAATGTACTAAGAGACTTACTTTTACAAAAAATTCTTTTAATTGTCCATCCATTCATTCATCCTCATTTAATACTGCAACATCTGCTTTGGGGATTACCGGTAATAATTACTACTTAGTTTTATTTAATAAGCATTTAAAACATGTGTCAAAATTCATTAATTTAAATTACTTTATTTTTCCCATTCAACTTACTACTAATTTATGTCAGAACACTTTTCTGAAATAAAATAAACCCAATTAATACAGTCCATTTCGACCCACTTCAACATTTGACTGCAATGAATACCTTAGATCAGTAATTTCTCTAAGCATTTGTGGGTAAATATTATTCTAAATCTGATTGACATACTGTAAAGTTTAAGTATCGTATAAATTTTTTTCAGGATGCATTTAAATAAATTTCACTCTGTATGTGTAAGGGCAGCCGTTTATGTCCTACCTTCAGTACCAGGTTTTACCCAGGCCCTTAGATCCAGAGTGTGTGGTGTGGCCATCAGTGCAGAGGCAGCCTCTTCAAGGCCAAGTGCTTTGGCCCTGCGAGCTTTTGTCAGCTTACTGCCTTTCTTATAGGGAGTATACTGTGGCAAAAACAAAAAGTACTGCTCAGAGCTCATACACATTCCAGACTTCCCAGTATATTGCCTTAGAACACATCTGAGATCTAAGTACAAACCACTTATATTCTATTATAGGGCAAATTGCTTAATATGTGACTTAACATTTTTAGTGGATATTAATAATGCATGTCATTATGTAGCCAATTATGTGGCAAAATTCTGTTGCTCTAGGCCATTGAGAGCTACTTATAAATGTATGAATAATTATGTGAATTTGATCTTAAAATAAGGTCAACATGAATGATAACATGAATGATCGCTTTAGCATAGATATGTAATGCTGACCACATGATCCAGCTCATCAGCCGATCGGCAGCTCCGCAGGTTTTGCTCCAACTCACTGTTCAGAACCCCATCCTTCTTTAAGGTTTGAATCACAGACTGGGTCTTCTTAGCAAGAGAACTGGGGTAACACAGCCAAATACAGAAAACACACACACACACACAAACCCACAAGAAAGATTTTAAAGCCAGAAACCTTAGCACACACAACTAATAGAGCTATATTTTGTCTCAAAGCTTGACTACTAGCACCATCTAGTGGACTGTAAAAAAAAACATCTGCCCGGAAACAAACCTGTTTCATGTGAGAGAACTCTAGTCATGCTGTTTATACAAATCAGAATTAATGCATTGGTAAGAGTAAGAATGGGTAACAAAATTGATTTTTTTATGCTACTGTACTATTTCATTTATTTAAATATTTACATTTGTGCCCAAATGTGTCTTTTACATTTTCCTACCATATCTCCTCATACACCATCTGGACGTCTCGGACAGCATCAGCATCCATGTGGTTAATCATCCCTTTGCGGTAGCGCACCATGAACGGCACTGTGTTGTCTTCACGAAGCAGCGTAACGATATTTTGACACACCCACTGCTCCACACATGTAAGGGTGGAAAGCACCTGAGAGGAACCGTGGAAACAGAAATTAAAAATTGAAAAACGAAAAACAGAAAATTGGTCTAACACAGAATCTCTGTTAAACCTTTGGCATTACAAAGTGTACTATATAGCAAGACATGCTTCATTTTCTCTGGACATGCGCAGAGCAACACATGGCCTAACTCTGAAGGACATACAATAACTTTGATGAACGTTTAGAATCTTTAACAATCTAGATAATAAATTACCTTTTTTCTTTCGTAAACTCATCTTCTGCACCCTCTTGTACTCATGCACTCTGGTTTTATTCTATACTAATTTTGTTGAAAATTTATGTTTCCACATTTGAACTGTTCTAACTTTTGTAATAAGTTGTATCACCAGCTATAGTAAGTGATAATTTGCTTACTGTGTTTTGCAAACACAGGTAGAGCACTTTGTAAAAGCATTCAACCGGTGTGGTGTTTTTTTTGTTTGTTTTGTTGTATTACAACCAGTAATTCAACTTACGACATTGTGGGATTTCATTATTTTTAAAAGTAATTTTATTAATTTAATTAAATGTGTGTGCAATCTGCACGCCCCTTAAACTCTGTACTTATAGACATCAGGTGTAAGACCATAAGGTCTGCAGCACCACTAAGAATGGAACGGCATGAAGCAAGCAGCACAATGAAACCCTAAACTAAATAGAAGCTTTGTGGTCATCAAAGAAAATGCCAAATGTGGCCAAGCGTTGTTAAATTTGGTGCTGCTGTTACCAACTGGAAAATAAGAAAGACAAAGTCAACATACACCATACCTCAATCAAGTCCCAGTTCATATTGAGTTCATTCCCCAGAGACCGGTCTTTGGATGGTGGTAAAGCAGTAGGTTGTCCGGGGCAGGTACCACTGGTCTTCTGTTTCTTTAGGCAAGGCTCATCAAAATTGAAATCCTCCTCTGCCATTTCCTCTTTCTTTAGCCCAAAACAAGCTTGCGATGGTCCTTCCTCTGCCCATTCATTTGTTTGGTGGGCTTCTGACACAATAAATGACACCCTCTATAATTTTGACGGTAAAAAAAAGGGTAAACAGATAGGGTGTAACTCATTAGAACATTAAATTAGTCAAATGCCAATTAAAACCCTGCTGCAGAGAATATCTCAAACATTTCACACTTTGATTTCCCAAATATGTAAATCTCTTGGCATAAATATCTTAAATTTAATAATAAACAATCAATTTGAATATCACACAAACACTAAAATACAACCACTAAGACTTACTTCTTCCTTCATCTCACAAGCCCTCTTTTCCTCTAAACAGTCAGTCTTTGATTCCCCTTTGTCTCCTCCAAAATCATCATGTGTTGTGTTGGCTGTGGGTCCAGCCAAGCCTGATAAAGCAGGAGCCTTTGAACTTTTAGGGGCCTGAGGTTTCCGTTCTGCTGCTGCTTTTCGAGGTGCCCTTGGCTTAGGATCTCTCAGCACTTTAGGAGCTTTGGGCACTTTTGGTTCTTTTGGTTTCGCAGTTCTTTTGGCAGCTGCTTTCTTCTCTCCAGTTTCAGGGGCTCTAGGAGTCTTACTGGGAGCTTTTTGCTTTGGTTCTGGGGGCCTCCACTCCTCACTGTCCTCATCACTACTCATGGTCTGAGAAAAAGACCTGTTGATGGAGTATGGATGAAGTGTGGGGGATGCTCGTGTCAAAACTAGCAATGTGGGAAACATTTACTGAGTAATTAATGTTTTGTGTTTTCATATGCATTTGCACTTAAGTTTTGTTTACATACTAGTGAAGTACTGTCTTTACTTACAGATAATAACATTCCCAAAAAAGCGAGGAAAAGACTTAAACCTTCCCTTCTGATATAACAATTATTATAGTAGATGATCGATGCAAAAGATGATTGCCACATAATTGTGAACAATACTTACAAGTCGGAGTCCATATTTTCATTTTCTTCATATTTGACAGCCTTAGCTGTTGTTGTTCTGGGTCTTCGCATCATCTGTTAGAAAATACGTCAGGTTATCTGGTGTTACATCAAATCAATGAGAACAAATAAGCTCCCTTCAACGCTGTTTTTTTCGCTTTGTGTCAGGGGCTGCGTTAGCATCAATTTGTAGTGAAACATTTAAACAGTAAAGCTAGTTATGTGTAATTTTCCCGTGAAAGATGTTTAAAACTTGCACAATGATATTTAAGATACGTTAATTTAACTCAAACCTCCCATTACCCTAAGATATAACAACTACCTAGTGTTAGTTAGCTATCATAAACAAGGCTGGTTAGCTAGCGTTTTTGAATTTGGCGCTCTGTGGTGACGTTAACAAAGTTTGCAGAACAGAAAAGCCTAGCATTTTCATTGATAACACTGCTCCCTTCTTCATGTAAAAAGTAGCGAGAGAGTAATACCTTTATACGGTTGGATGTAGTCTGGTTATTTATGGAAACGTGTGAAGCATGGATGTTGTGTGAAACCGAAAAGCTGCTTCCTGCAACAGAATGGCTTTAACCAATGAAAACGTCCTAAAATTTTAAAGGGTCAGAAGCTCTTCCTTTACGGTGGGAGATCTTTGGGTTACATCAGGTTACATCGTAAAGCGTGCAACGCCGCCTATGGTATTAAAAGCGAAAAGGCACATTATCAAATAATTTTAAAAAAAATCAGACATAAAATAGACACAGTATAAATTGAATTATTTTGCCCTGTTTCTGTCTCTGCAGGGTCATTTTCAGTGATGTGTAGTCAGGGTGAGCATGCCTACCAAGTCAGAATTTGGAATAAATTAATAATAAAGGTAATTGGTAATAATTAAATATTTTCTATAAATTTTTAATTTAATTTACATCATCATTTTATAATATTTGTTTTCATATAAAGTTTTTTTGTTTGTTTGTTTTAAAATGTCCTAGCCTGTAATATCCATCTGTTTTAAATAGAAGGCATAGTTGCTTTTTTTTTCAACTGCACCATGTAACAGGAGACAAGCATTCCTGGAAATTAAGATACTTTTGAACAAGGAAAAGTCAATATCGTACAACAAGTTAGTCCGAGTTATCTGGATAATATGACGATGAGAGACGGTGATGCTTTTTTAACAGTCAATACCGGGAACAAGAGACTTCTGAGAAACATACTACATATGAAATGAGAGACAAACAATGTTTTTAAAGGAACTCCTCTCACAGATGCCATGCCATTTATCTGCATGTTCTCTAACACCTTCACCTCCAATAACAATTTCATGAACTCCATGATGCAGTCTATTCTGTATTTTGCAGAAAATTTATGGAAGCTTCATCAACAGCAACCTGCATTTAGAAAGCTCTTTTTATCAGCTTGTTCTAAACCAGGCAAACACTTCTTTCAAGATGAATTCTTGCCGGCTTTGAGAGAAATAAGTACACACATACCATTATCGTGGCTGGAAAAGCAAAGCAATGTGTCTGATTTATTAGAATATGCCATGCATTGGTTGAATGAATGTAAAATTATGTCAAGTTTGCTGCATATTGCAGTTCCCACAAAGTGTTTCCATTGTCGGTACAAGGAAATAAAACATATATGGCTGGGTAACGCTTCTATCCTACCACCTCCAATGGCTGTGAATAAGATCCCAAATATCCCAAATCCCTAAATCTTACAATAAATGTAGGGAGCAATGTTTTCAGTGGGGAAAGATGCACAACATGTAAATTTAAATTAACCAGAAACAAATTTCAGTTTAATTGTCCCGATGACATGGTGTTTTATTTACCTCAGTCAACTGAGACAAGAGCCCAAAGTGCACTTAATCCCAGATAAAACCCTTAAAATTCCTGGTACACGTAGACCAGAGATTTACATTCTTAACTCAGTCATCATCCGCAAAGCCTCAAAATCACATCTTCCCCACTTTTACACATATATCAACACATATGAAGGACTGAAAAACTGAGGATCTGACCGTGTACCTCGAAAATACAAACGCTGATATAAATACATGTTAAGAATTGGCATCAATGACACATACAAACGGTATCAAGTGACTAAACACGAAAGATAAACCTGGAGAAAGACGGCAATGACATGAAGATAACTTTGAAGGAAGAAGAGATTATTTCATTCAAGATCCTGGCCGTCAAAAGTTTGAGATTTCTCCAACAAGATTCTACTAAGGACACAAATTAATTGTCAAATAAGAAAGCCATCTTATTGGAAGCAGACAACCAAACACAGTCTAATGGTGCAGAGGCGACCCAAGATCATAAAATTACCAGTAAAAGGGCTGCTGATTCTTCTGTCAGTAACAAGGCAAGGCATATAATATTTGATATTTAATCGAATTGTTCAATACGGGGTGTGTACAGAAACCGTGAGCACTGTATCGTTTATATCGAACAATACAAAATTTTTTTGAAAAGCATTTAATGAAGGAAACAGGACAGATTAAGATTGCTGTAGGTGAAACATCTCATGATAAGAGGGAAGTTTCTGTTAAATATAATAGTTTGAAGCGTTGTTCAACTGTTGATGGCAGGTTTCATGAGTGTGAGTGACTTCTGTTGTATCATTTTAAATTATTTATAAATATATAAATATTTATATAAATAATATAAACATCTTGATTTTGTTAGTTGAAGCAGGCACTACATGCCTACTAATAAAAATGATCATCTCGCACCTGTTGTAATTTGCAGTTGCCCGCTTACCTAAGCTTAGTGCCTGGTCATTTCTTGGTACAGATCATTTCCTGTACAGTGTTTCTGTGTTCCAGTTTTGTCACTTTGTTTTTAATATTGGTCATGTTACCTGTCTTTCCTTCATTTGAGTTCTCATTTAGGCTGTCTTTGGTCGCTGTTTTAGCTAAATCTACTTGGAGGCACCTGAAATACGTTCATTCTGTATTCATTGCTGATAATTTTCTGTTGATTTGTGTATATTTAACTTAATTTTCAAGTATTTAGTTTTATATATTTTTATGTTTATTCATGTTAAACTTCTCAATGTCTGATTTGGGTTCTGTGTTTCTTTCTGGAATATAAAAAAAAATATGTTAAATGCCATAGACCTTTTCTTGATTTCCTGGAGTTCTTGAATAAAACGGATTGTTCTTTGATGGTAGCAACTCTTTCTTACCTCAGTAGCTACAGGCAAATTGTTGTAATCTTGCAAAAGGCTTTACAAAATGCTAGATGGTTTGATAGTATAATTCATTATCCTGGTGTGGATGAAAGGCAAAAGCACATGGTAACTTTATTTTAATCCACCACCAAGGAGTAAGAAATCTAAAACAAACAAAACATTTTCAGTTCAGTATATGGAGTGAGAAGTGGCCAGATACACAGAACATGAACTGTTTTTCAGTTGTATTCAGTTGTTACTTCTCAGCTCCATATGTTACTGTAATTTGTGTTAAATGAGCCGTGGGTTTTTCCCTCTGTGTGGTATATTTACCTCAATGAGGAACTCAATATCTTTTAGAGTATTAGTGATACATTTTAGATGGATTTGTCATTAAATAATTATGAAAAAAGTTTATTCTAAAGAGCAAAACGTTTGGCACATAAAGAACAATTTGGGTGTTGTAGAAGATATTGGTATACATCAATTTATAATGAAGTGCAATGCATTGGTCAGTATGTCTGTGTTGACCTGTGTAACTTGTGTGAAGGTGACTGACCAAACAACAGGTGTCCGGTTGTTTGGGAGAGTGATATTATGATATATCAGATGCATCAGATGCCCTAGAAGGTAAGTATCCCAGAATAGCATGGTGGTAAGCAGATGAAGATATCAACCAATTGTGTTAGACTATGGTCTATATAAGATGGTATGAAATGATTGTTCGAGGTCTTTGATTTTGAAGAGGGCCACTCTGTTTGATTGATTAAAAGAATCATTAAGACCTCTGTCTGCAGACTCCTTGTTCAACAGCAGCGTCAATTGATAATATTCATCTTCAACAATAGTAATTCCAGATATTAAGATACTAAAAATTGTTAGGCATCCAACTATTGCACATCTCGATCTGTTCTTACTTTCTATGCATTAACTTGTTCAATGGAAAAGGGAAATGTTGAAACTTAAGCCTAAACTTATTCCACCATGATTTTGTACTCAGGCCTGTTCCTCATCATCAACTGTTCACTTACTGTAACTGTTAAGCTCAAATCAAAGTTCCCTGCGGTCCTGACTGTACTTTCACATCATTCACCCAATTTAATGTTTCATTTTCTTTAGGCTTCAGTTGAAAGAGGCATTCACCATCCCAGAACTATCAAAATAGTAACAGAAACTAGCACCAACACAAAGCTCTTACTAGTTGTGTTTTCATATTAGTATCAAGTTCTCAGAAAGAATGTCTATCATATACTGTAATTCTTTAATGAATTAAAAAGGGCAAAATAATAAAGTGGCCTACAGCTTTATAAAAATCTGGGGGAAATTGTTAAAAACATTTCCAAAACCACAGTAGCCTACTACCAAAATTTAGTTGATAATACAAACTGAATGTTACTAAAAAAATGAACAAATATCCCAAGAATAATGTACAAATTCGCAGGAAATAAATGGTCACTTGCTAAGATATTCTATGTTTTCAAAGCTGCCTCGTAAAAAAATAACAATAATAATTCTCTTCATCGCTTAATTTATGGCAATATAAAAAAAAAATGTTTACGCCTAAGAAAATTCGATAACTTGCAGAGATTACGAAAGCCTAAAACAGTTTTGATTCGTGTAATACTCTGCCCTTAGTAACAGGTGATGCGTCATTACGACCAGCCAATCAGAAATTAGAATTCACAAAAATATCGAGCCAGACCTGAATCTGCCTCTTGCTGTAGTGGATTTGGGCTTTCCCTGCTACCCACTTTCAATTCCCCCTGACTTATTAGTCAAAAAGTTACATTTTCTCTTAAATCGTTCACTCTGACCGTGAAACATCCTGCAATCTCTTCTCTGAGAAGGTAATGTGACTCAGCTGTTGTTTCCTGTGAGGATGGTATACAGCCCGTCTGATCAAAGAATTTTGTGACTATATGTCATACTGTATGTGTTTGCAGGTTTGTGTTTTTGTGAAAAATGGCAGAACCTGAGACCCAAACTCTGATCGGATCAAACAACCAGCAAACTGTCGTCGATGTTGGCGCACCAGGCCAGCGGTAAGTTTGTAGAGTTGAAAATTTTCCTTACAAAATAATTAAATAAATAGATAA
>JAVQJG010206407.1:0-10775 GCA_036024015.1 Craterocephalus amniculus
ACTCAAAGCGCTTTACATGACAAATCTCATTCACCCATTCATACCCATTCACACAGCACCTATATTGATACATACTGGGAAGTAACTATTCACACACATTCATACGCCCGATAGGCACATCGGGAGGCAAGTGTCTTGCCTAAGGACACTTTGACATGACCTCCTGTTTTAGTAGGCGACGGCTCTATCCACTGAGCCACAGCCGCCACTGAGCATAAAGTGATGGCGTAAGTACTCGCAATAAACTCCAGGCTTTACCCATGGCATATCCTATCTGCAGGGACTCAACGAAAATAAGAAAATGACAACAGCGCGGTAAACACAGGCCCTTCACCCAGAAAATAAAATATTTAGTACCTATTACTTTCATTTGTTTAGCATATAATTTCATAATGTATTTCCACAATGTCATTTCATATTAATATATCTATTGAATTGTATTTTTACAAAACAAATTGCCATAATCAGCATATAAAATGAGCTATATCAGGATATGAAATTTTGGCCATATCACCCAGCCCTACTTGTAAAAGTAATTCCATGTTTTCTGAGCAGTTGTAAAAGCAATAAAAGGATGAACAATTAGATCATCGTGTTAGCTTCCTTATCTGACTTTTCACTTCACACAGCCATGATGTTTGCACTTAAATCTATTCATACCTTTATTGTCAACACAAGGTAGGCATCTGAAACAGCATTGATTGCTGTTCGAGCTTTACCCTCATGCCTTTTAAGTTCTGGAACAGCCTCAAGTTTTAGCTTTAACTATTTTTTAGCTAGACATTCAAGGTATTAATAGATTGTTCTAATACTGCAGATGTTATTTAATTGATGGAAAGTCCAAAACTGGGTTTCCATCCTCTAGTGAACAAAATATGAACTGAGCTTTAAAAAAGGCAGAGAAAAGAGCTCTTTTCTATAGGTGTGACTTTCATTTCTGGGAATATTTCATCGGTGAAGATGCTGTTCCATCACAAGCCTGTTTTGCTAGCACAGGCAGGAAACAGCTGGGGAGTCCTGCCATTTTCATTTTGTATTTTAGTCAGCGAGAACTTGCAATGTTATTCTCATTCCCCCTTTAGTGTGCCATCTTCTTGCAAAAATCAAGCTGAGTGAGGGTATAAACACTATATTTTGCACATGAGTAGGACTAAAATCCTCTTTTTACAGTTTCCATTCAGCTGAATGAAGCTGTGAGCCACTGTGAGCTCAGCCATGTATCGCCATGCATCATACACATTAAAAAGCCATATTCTAGTCTTTCACCTACCACTGAAAATCATCTTTCCCTATAAACCAAAAGACCATTTACAGAAGAGTGAATCCAACTGTTATAGCAGATGAGTTGTGCCGAACACTTCATCCATTTTTGGGTCTCTGGGGGCAGTTAGGTAACAACCCTCACCAAAATAAAGAGCAATCCCATGTCCCCAAATGGTCTCTGAATCATGAATGGCTGCTCTCTTTCTGTCACAGGGAATTCATGGAATAAACGAGACTGCAGCCAGCTTCCCTCATCCTCATCCTCCAGGGAACGTTGTTACATTCTATTAAGAGGAACACTTAATTAAAGCATGATAAAATACCACTCGGAGAACCCAGAGGGGTCTGGGGAGCAGCAGGGAGGATGGCTAAGGCCGGGTGGCGGGTGCACAGAAAAGGGGGGAAGAGTTCATTCTAGCAGCGATGGGAAGTAACAAACAAGATAAATACATGGATTATCTCTAACTACAGGAGATCAAAGATACTTTCTTAAAGAGGTTTTAATTAAATACACACAAACACACAGAAAATGCACACAAAACCATTTTCCTGAGAGTTTCATGGAGTGGCATAGATAAAGCATCAATAAGTAGCATTGTTGCTCATTCAATCTGTTCTCTCACGAGGGTTTTCTGAAGAGAACAACAATCAGTCTTTCGATGTTTTTGTGTCTCACTGCTCCAGGTCTCATTCTGGCCAGACCACCTTCTAATCTGCAGCTGGCTAAGTCAATGGCTTTAACTGAGCACAGTCTCTTTTGGAGCATGTGATCACATTCAGCTGGTCTATGAGCTGTCAGATCCTCCATGTGCCACATTATGATGGGTAAATGTGAGTTTGAGAGGAAAAAGTGAGCTGAATCCAACACTGCAGCCTGAACGCACCACCCTACGGTGAAAATCATGAGCCGTTGTATCCCTCCATCAATGCTCAGAGCCGATAAACAGCCATGACTGCTGCAGAGTCATTTGATGCTGGACTGAATAGTGATTATACAGAAAAGCCAGTTATGTCAAGGTGTTTGCAGGACTTTTGACTTATGTAAATAATATCTAATTCACTGGTGTATTTAAAACATTGTCAGGGTAAATAAAAGCATACACACTGAAAGCATACAACCAGACGGTTCTTTACCTTCCCCAAGACTGTGAGACAACTGGGGTCCAGCTCTGGTTGCTCCAGCTTCACCACTCCGACCCAGCCATACTCGTACAGGTCCTCCTCATCGTTATTATTGCATAGTCCCAAAGGATGCATCTGGGGGAAAAAACAGAAAGAGTGATGGATCAGCATTTAATCATTTCATTTAAAGGCTGTGAGTTCTTCATGGGCGACCTTGTCATGCAACGTCAGACAAGATGCTTGAAGTTTGACAGTCTTGGCATCACAGTTTTATGGGTTTTGAAATATGGGTTAAATCACTTGCTCAGAGTCTCGCTAATCCATCTTCAATACACTACGCCTTCAGAGGAAAAATGTTAATTTAGCACTTTATAATCCACTTACCTCCTTTTTCCACAATGAAACAAAAGCGCTTTAGAGCATTAGGCATCTTGAAACTACTGGCTGCGGCAGAATCTAAAGAAACAGAGGCGTCTACTTGAGCCTTCAAACAACAGCAGATAAGCAAAACTGGGGTTTATTTACTTTCATGGATCTGCTGATGCTGTGCATTTACAGAGTTTCTCGTCCGCTTCAATTCTTTATGCTTCAAATGATTAATGTTGCTGTCACAACAGGCAATCCTGTCTTATTAGTTTAGAAAGTGGATGAAGCTGCTTCGCTCCAAAGCACACTTAACGCCGTCTATCAGACTTTCTTCAGATGTCCTTATTACACTTAAAAGACACTAAATTGGCCCACTTCTCAGGCAAAAGCCATGCAAAGCCAGAACCTAGACAACGTCTTTACAGAGGATTACAGGTAAAAAGACAGCAGACATCACGAACACGAAGCAGAGGCGGACTCTTTATTTTTCAACTACCAAAAGCATTAATCAAAAAGTTGTTTCTTGCTTTGCATCAGTGGTGTTGAATACCGTGGAAAAGAATGTGTGTATGGGAGGTTGCCACAGAATTAAGAATAGAAAAAAAAACCTCATCTTGACAACAGGTTTTAACAACTTATCTAATCACAGATCTTGTGGATGTACTACAATACAATCCCAAGAGGTGTCTGTGTGGGAAGTTAAAAGATAACATGTTGCACAATCAAAGTACACTAGCACTTCGAGGGAGCCATAAAAGGCACAAACTTAAAGAGAAAATCGAGAGGGAGAAGTAGAGCACAACTGCAGCCATCAGCCGTTCACCCAGATGAAATAATGATCCATTCAACGGAGCCTGGACTAAAACTGTAACCAAGTGGAGTCTCCAAATCCCGGATCGACAACAGTGCAGAGATGAGCTCCTGGATTAGCATCACAACTGGTCAACCTGACCCGAGGCCACTTATCCTATTAACCCAATGACCAAAGCAGCCCCAATCAGTGAGCAACGAGGCGCCGAGCTCCTGGCTACTCTGGCCCCTGAGCCACTGCCGATGACCCCAGATACCCTTCTCCTGCTGCTGACCCCTGACCTTTGAACCCCCAAATGCATCATGTTGGGAACAGGTTAAACATGTGGCAGTCCAACTGAAGAGGGAGCCAGAAAGCACCTGAAGCGGTTTTTGGTGGGACTAAACAAAGTGTGAGAGGGCGAGTCAGAGCTGGAAGGGTCAAATGCAAATCAGGTTGCCTATGGAGAAAGAATGCGGGCAACATGTGGTGACCTCCAGCAGGTAGCATCCTTTTCTTTCAGCCTCAGGGCTGAAATGTGATGAAGATGCATCAGTTGTTACAAAAGAAGAAAAGGAAAGAAGCATTTGTGCCTGAGGTATTAAAACATAAGCTTGGTGTGCCCGCAAAAATACAAGTCGCACATCTTTTCTCAGATTCTAATGTGCACCTTTTCAAAAAAGAAAAAGAAATCTTTTCTGCGTGGGAGATTTGAGGGGGAGGATTCAGAGTGAGCAACTGTGATGAAACATGAAAGATTAAGCGCCGATGTGCATTTACAACCCTTTGAAACAAACGGTTTGCTCTTGCAAAAGAGCAAAGAAAGAAAACAAAGAGGCAGGCGGAGTGAATCTGGGTTGCATTTAAAAACCATTTTTACCGAGTCGAGATGCAGTTGCCGCATCGTCTTCTCAGATACGCTCGTTTTGCAGGAGAGAGCAGCAGAGCCTAGACTGACTGGAAGGCAGGACAGTTACGCATTTGGTACGATCATTCTCAAAGCTTTCGCTAAATGAAAGAAGGATAAATTAGCCTGGTCTTCATACGACCTCCTGATCTGCTACATTCTCTGGTGCATGCATCAAATCCCAGTTAAATGAGGTAACATTTTGAATTTGAGATGCCGTATGAGTATGCTGCTGAGGAAGAGGTTAAAATAATAATAATAATATTTAAAAAATAATAATGAATAAAAAAATTCGGTGTAGGAGGATCTAAGGAGTCTGCTTCTGTGTTTCAGTGAGTCCAAAAGGAGGACCAGGAAGTGGAGCGTGGCTTGCTGTGTGATTGTGACCTCTCTCTCCTGCTTGTCTAACAGCTTGGATGGCAGTGGGGAGCCCCGCCTGCGCCCCTGGGCCCTGAACACTAGGCCATTGTGCAGGGGCTTCTGCACTCCAAATGGGACAGAGTTGTTGTTGTGGACCATGTTGTTATTTTAGAGGCTGGCCATTGCACCATTATCTCCACCACGGGGATTTTTCTTTTTTGTCAGATGTTGACATAGGCGTTGATGGATGTTGGGGATGGGGAGCAGGAAAAAAAAAAAAAGGAAAGGAAAAGGAGCTGGGTTTGGATGAGAGATGACGATCTGGCGAAATGGGTCACAGTTACTGGCTGGGTGCACAAAAGAGAGACGAGCACATATGCAAACGTGCTCTCACACACACATGCACACAGAAAATAACAGACCGTTTGCTTTTGTGTTGCGACTGCTGGCTCTCCCTGCAAAGGCCCCAAATCAAGCTCAACCCACCCGGTTGGAAACACCCGGTTTGCTTAAGTTTGCTCGGCTCCTCTGTACCCGAGGTTTTTGGGTGGAGGGCATCCCCTAAGTGCCGTGTTCTGCCCCCGTCTGTCCAGCCTCTGGGGGAGGCTGCCTTTCACATGAATATCCTGTTACAGAGGCCACACTCTCAATGAATTCCTGGCAGGGATTTGAACTCCACCTGTCACTCAAGCTAAACACTCCTCCCCAAACAGCTTTCCGCCCCTCTCTGGTAAACCACCTGTGGGGAAAGTACTTGTCCAGGTTGATCGTTGGAGTGTTATAAAATCAGTTTGAATACTTTATAATAGAGGGACTTTTTCCTCTTGTACTTATATTTGTCACACAAACACACCTTGTAAAGCTTTTTTATAGTTTTGTAAAAGCTCAGGTCTATCAGGGAGAAAAACACAGGCTAACTGATAACTGTTGGCAGGGGAAGCATGGCTAAACAGATTATTTAAAAAAAGCTAACCATCACCACTCATGAACTCCGAACTTGCGCCCCCCCGGCAAGGAAATCAAAATGCAAGTCACACCATCCGATGCCATTCTACTCCGTCTGTCTGTGTCACAATTTGCTGAGCCTTTGATCACACAACAACCACTTCTACCGCTTCCCCCTTCCCCCCCTCCCCTGACACACCCCCTTTTCCCCTCTCCTTTTAAATTATTGGTGGCCTTGGTAACAGCTGCCCCCCCGCCCCCCCAAAACAGTCACCCTACTCTGCACTCACTAAACTATGTTGTTCTTAAAAGAAATCCTAATTCTATCCTCATTTGGACATTTGTAGAAAAAATTTCATTTTGCAACAATGATACTCACACCAACACCCCCCACCTTGCAAAAATAACCATAAAAAATAATAATAAAATAGGTCTATGAAATCTTTTTAACTTGGCTAACATTTAGATTCCCTTTCCTGTCTCCAATGAGAATATTTTGGGTAACATTAGTAGGAATTTCAAGAAGATAAGCACCTGAGTGTAACTAATCGATATGTCGTGATTCTTTCCTGAAAGGCCGCTAATTATTTACTCAAACCCAGAGTTCTAAGACTTCTTGCAGCGGGCATTTAGGTCACAACGAGGACGAGCCTGTGTCGTAACAATCAAAGCTGCTTTGTTGTCTGAAGTTCATGCCAGCAACAGTTTTTTTTTTTCCAAGATGGCCTTTGTCAAGCTGGCTAAATGATTAACTGCACATATCTCTTGTTCGCTGCTTTCTTTTATGCATTTTGGAAGAAGAGCTGGAACTTATTTCGCATGCACACAAAATCTAAAAGAAGAAAAACCCGGGCATGACGCCAGTCCTCACACCCACCTGCTTCCCCAGTGCCATGCATGTGTTTACGCATCCTTCTGTTTGAGCACAGGCGAGTGTAAGAGGTTAGTGTGTAGTCTGAAATGTATCATAAGGGACTGAGCGGGTAACTCGGTGGGCAAATCTCACTGAACGTCTCCTTGCCGTGAACTCATTCACCCCAGAAAAGAGTCATCCCGCCCATCTCCACGGGGTTTAATTCAGCCGACCCCTTGTGACCTCCTCAGATGCCCCTCCTCACCACCAACAACACCTTCCCTCCCAAACACTGTTCTTCAACCCCCTCTCAACCATGGACTGTGGGGAGGGGGGGTACATTTTGTCAACTTCCTGAAATAACACCAATGTTGGTGTTCTATTCTGTTCAGGGCTGTGGGGATGGGGATTATTCAGCCATCAGTAAGATTTCAAACATAGCAAGAAGTGAGGGAATTATTCAAAGTCACCATGAATACAAAACAAAAATGTCAAACTTACAACATATCTCTCTCCTACTTTTTTGGTCCGAATAATGCCAACTCAAAGTCAGAATTTTCATTAAATTAGCAGATTGTGTAAAATCTCTAATATTTTCCTCATGACACAGAGGAGTAACTGTGTAGGAGAGGAATATGACATATGGCAAATGGAAAGTATGCAAAGACAAAAAGAAAATTCAAAACTGTACAGGAAGTTTAACAGAAGTTATTATCCAGGTTTTTTCTTCATTAGCAAAGCAAATCTGAAGTTAACTTGTGAAAAGTTTCCATAAAAGAGAATTAATCCAGTTAATTCATCATAAGATGATTAGTACTGCTAGTAGACATGTGGAAGGGAGTTTTAGCACTGCTGCAGGTGGGAGTGGGCAGTAGATCGCATAGTGACACCAGCTCATTACGTAGCTCCGTTTAAACTTTGGTAAGGAGCTCGGTCATCCGGGAGAGGCTCGATGTAGAGCCGCTGCTCCTCAGTATCGAGAGGAGCCAGATGAGGTAGTTTGGGCATCTGGTCAGGATGCCCCCTGGACGCCTCCCCCGGGAGGTATTCTGGGCACGTCCCACCGGGAGGAGACCTCGGGGTAGACCCAGGGCCCGCTGGAGGGATTATATCTCTCGGCTGGCCTGGGAACGCCTCAGGATCCCCCCCGGATGAGCTGGCTGATGTGGCCGGGGAGAGGGAGGTCTGGGCTTCCCTGCTCAAGCTGCTGCCCCCGCGACCCGACCCCGGATAAGAGGAAGAGGACGGTACGGTACGTTTAAACTTTGCATTGGATTTAACATATGAAGTCGTGAGGAGGATTAAGGGAGGAGTTTACAGTACTGTTAGCAAGACAAAGGGTGGAACAAAACTGAAGAGGTTTGTTTCCTTTCCTTAATTTATGGGTACCACCTTTTTTTTATCTTCCTTTCCCATCATTTCAGTGGCAGGTTGCAGTGTGTTACATGACTTAATATTTCGCTTCGGTTTGGGGATGCACCGGAATGAAAATTTGTGGCCGAAACCGAATAACATTAAAATACTGGGCCGAACGCCGAATAGATGTGGTTCAGTTTTTCCACTATTTTTTTTTTTTTAATATTGCATAAGTATCCTAGAATAAATTCAAAGTAAGTATTTATTGACTATTTTCTGGCATTTTTAGATACTGCAGTTACAACTGCAAATCTTTGCTCACTCTCCAACACTTTGAAAAATCGCCACACTGCCGACATTTTACCTGCCGCCTGGTCACCTCGTCACTGCATGTTGTTTGATTGCATCATAACCACTATTGGGACTTGCTTTTAAGTCACTCCACCGAAGGCTGAATGTAGCTTTTTTTGCACTATTCAGTCGAATATATTCGCGGGCCGAATATTCGGTGTACCCCTACTTCTGTTTATTCTCACGTTGTTGAGCTATGAAAGAACGGGATTATAATGTTAGGTATTATTTTACCTTTACTTACATGTACCCCGTGCTTACTGGTTTGTGCTACTTGCATGTGGTTTAGAAAGCCAGTGTGATTTTATTGCTATCTAATTGTGGCTTCAGCAAAAATAAAATGTGGAGGCCACATCACAGAACATCCAGTCAACAAGCATTAAATTATAAAGCAAATATTAGTCTGAACAAAGCAGCAACAACAATGTCACCACCACTTTGACAACAAACTACTGCATGGTCATTACACAGTCAAACGGGCCCTCATCCCCTGCAGGGCAAACATGGAAGCATGCATTGAACAATTAAATACATTTGCCTCCTTCAGCAAAAGTATACACAAGCAGACAGACACACCAGCTCTTCAGACTTCTCTGTAACAGAACATGCAATTCAGTCCTCAGACCGGAGCAGGCCAAACAGATGAGCTGAAGGTGTTTGCTGGGTGTCAACTCCATGCGATCTGATATTCTTGTGAGCAAAAGTGAAACATGACAAGTGAGAAAAGCTCTTTCACAGAACACACACACACATAGATAAAAGCATGGTTGTACAGCCCACAAGGATGACCTCACCAGCTGGTGCAAACATACAGTCAGTCAATCTCAGTCAGCAACATTGCAGGACAAAACCTCCTAGAAGTCTGGTTTCCTTTTCAACCGTACATTTGCCACCAACAAGTGTAGATTTTTAAAAGAAGAGTACTTAAGTCACAAGTCAAAAGGTCTGATTTAATTTCTCACCATCTATGTGGGAAGTCTTTTCTACCTGTATGTCCTTCAAAAATCACTATTCCAATTTTCCCTCTAACCCAGTCTGTCTGAACCCTACAGAGCTCAGACATCACATTAGGATTGAGAAACAAAGTGTCAGCCTTAATCCAAAAGATGACCTAAAAAATAAAAAAAGGTCTATCTGAAAAGCCAGCAAGGACAAGCCTCTCTTAAGCGAGTCATTTCTGTCCAGGTCTTGAGTGGTTAAGCCTTTAGAGCAGGTTGGGATGTGTGTTGGATGGGAGGATTTACACCAAGTGTCCTCAGCTGTAGACATTTATTACTACCTTTTTAATTCTTTTAAGGCAAGACTTCAACATTGAACAGGTCAAGACTGCTTTTTTGATAGAAAAAAACATATCAGATATACATTATTGTATAATAATGTGAGATCCATTCAGAAATGCAACCACACAAAACACAGAACTTTTGTGCATTTATGTTTAGCAACAGTTTGCCTTTGCGAACTTCTGCCCTTCTCATACGGCAAGCGCAAACAGACCTGAAAAAATGAAATGCATGGATCTTAAATGTATGTACATATGTACACCTCCCAATCTCCCTCCTAAGTCTCTCTTTACTCCTCCTGATCTCTCTGGTCCTTTTTCCCAGCACTAGAAATAACTTCAAAGAGGGCTGGTATCCTTGAGCTGCAAGGGAGCAGGATCCAGTTACAGCCGAGCAGCTGGGAGGGCCCTACAGGTGGGGCTGACACTCCTCCTCCTGTAACATTATCAGGGATCCCTCTGCTTCCCCTGCTCAAATAATGAAGACTTCCTCCCTTTTGTCTACCCCACTGGGGCCAAAGGAACAATTGGCCAAGCCAGTCAGGCATCCATCATTTATTTGGCCAGACAGTCGCAGGTGCTTTAAAGGAAAAAACTAAAACAACTGTAAAATAAAGAGAATCAAAACCTATGGATTGGGTGTTTGTGATGTGGAAAATTCAATAACAGCTGCATTTGCTTTTAAAAGGCATACCATGTAACCTTCGGACACTAGTGGCGCTATATTTGTAACTTCCCACAGGCCACACTTCCACTGGCGCGATCCCCTTCCTGCTTTTTCTTCCTGATGTCCTCAGACACTGTTTTCTCCTTCTCACTTCGATCAAAATTTGGTCATAATTCAACTGAAAGGAGGAACAAGTAGCACAAAGCAGAGCCCTCTGTGTTCATAGAGGGGGAGCCATAAAGTAAATTTCTGCAGGTCACATGATCCCATGAGAGACAGATCCAGCAGAATTATAATGTCTGGTTTCTGAAGAGGGCATCCCCCTTAGGATCACCAAAACACAAACACTGTATACTGACCCCAGAAATCATCCATTATTACCAGAGGTGGGTAGTAACGAGCTACATTTACTCCGTTACATTTACTTAAGTAAATTTTAGAAAAAAATGTACTTGTGGGAGTAGATTTATTTTGGAATACTTTTACTTCTACTTGAGTAAATCTGTAATTATTTTT
>JAVQJG010206433.1:0-34404 GCA_036024015.1 Craterocephalus amniculus
GCGAAATTCGTTGTTTTCACACTGAAGGAATTAAAAAATCTTTTTGTGAAGAACCGGGTGTGTATTTTCATCTGGAGTATAGCGCGACGTCACACAGCGTCTTTGTGTGTTGATCTCCAGCTCTGTGTTTACTAGCCGGCCCGGCCGCGCGTGCATGTACGTCCATGTACGAACACGCGCACACACGCCCCCCTCTTTATAAACAGCCGCCACAGGGCGGAGTTACGGCGCAGCGCGCGCACTCAAGATGCCAGCAGAGACTCACGGCGGTAGAAGTGGGAAGCATCCGACCAAAGACGAAGAGGAGCCAATATTACCTCCAAGAAACAACTTTATTTTTCAAGGAAAGGGACAAAACGCAGATTAATATTGGTTAGGCATTCTCAAGGGGGAGAGAGCGGCGAGACCGAAAAGGACTCCAGTTTGCTCTTCTTCTGGTACGTGACTCATGGAGCGGACTCCACCTCGTCCACGTCTCTTTTTTCCTCTTCCACAGACGGTGGCCACTCGCTGCTAACTGCCGCTGCTGCTGCTCTAAGAAGTTGCATCAAAATAAAAATGGCTTGCATTAATTTTTTTATGTTTTGGATCATAACGATGAATAATTAGAATAAGCTGCGGTTATTAGCTGAGCTCATGTTGTATTGCACAAGCACACCCCATCTTGAACTAGACATATTTGCATTAGTTTTAGAAAAATATATAATTATACTGTTTTTAGGCCTACATAATTTTAAACATACTCTCTGTTTAAAATTAATAAATAAAGTAAAACTATATGAGGCAAAGAGGAGTTTTTCCTTTTTTTAAAAAAAAAAGAGGGGCGTGGTTTTTCGGTTGGGGGAGAGGTAGAGGGGCATTGATCGACACAGGCTTTGTTTTGGTTTGAGACAGCTCCACAGTATGCCACCTAACGGCGAAAAAAATCGCTTTTAGCTCCTTTAAAGGAGAACTATGCAGCTAATTTACCTCAATAAATGTTTTAGAATCCCTGTGGTGGTAAACAAAGACTTGGCGGGGTGATTTGCCTGTCTTTCCCCTCCCCCCGGTGTCTCTGTCATGAAAACAACACTTGCAACTTTTGGATGGGCAGACCGAACACATCTCGCGAGAACAAAACATGCTTTACGGCACTCAGACCCATTTACAACCGAGCCGCTAACAGTGCTAGTTTAGAGCTAGTCAGAGCTAGACTAAACATCGGTTCTTTGGCTTTCCACTATCTAAACATCATCTCCTCAAAACTGGCTCTACACAGCCAGGCACCGACTCTGCCGGACCAGAGTGAGGAATCGGTTCACGTAGTTTGCATCAGGTGCTGGAGCCGGGTTACCTGACCAACACAGACGTGTTACAAACCAGCGGCGCAATAGATTAAAAACAAACCGGGCCGAGGAAGAAACCTGTTGTTTCGGACTTGCAGAGTCCCGCATAAATAAGGTAACATTCATTGTCCCTGTTTCCTTCCATGCTGTCTGTTCCTCAGTCACTAAGCAGCAACAGGAAAACTCTCCCTCACTGTGCTGGGTGCCGGGGTGAAGCAACACACCGAGCTATCGGGCCGCCCCGGTGCCGAACAGCATCAGTAAAACACCATTTACGTCTACAAAAACTAAATAAAATTCATATTCTTACCTGCGATCGGCCCGCACCAGAAAAAATATAGTCTGTGGAATATTTACCCGCAAATCGCGGGTAAAACGGCCGCTGCAGGACCGACAGGACTCTGCTGCTACCAACATAGCTATTCCAGTAGCATCAACAAGCTAGTAGAGGCTTAGAAACATATTCAGGGATCAGAACAGAGAAGAGACAGGCAGAGAAGACGTCTCTATGCTACAGGGGTGTAGGGGGGATGCATAAACTTTACGACAGTAAGCTGTCAAATGAAACCAGTAGGGGGAGCTCCAAGCTAGAGTTGCAAAGTTCTGCTTTAAGTCAGTATAAATATTAATGAATGTGTCCAAAAACACATTACATCTTCAAATGTAGGCTTAATGTATTGGGTGAATACAAATGCTGTGTTTAATATCACCTTCATCACTAGTACAGCAGGTTATTTTGAATTACACTGTAGCTACCTCTAAATTATTTGGGGTATGATTTTAGGGGAAACAAATACATATCAATATTCCAAATAGATCAAACGGATCATAGCAGAGCCATAAAATGCATCTGAAAATGGTTTTTTTGTGTAATTTAATCATTTATCAGTTGATTTGAAGAAAATGAATAATTAAAAAAGATATTTACAATAAATCTAGCACAATTTCGGCATAAAAGAAAAGGTATATCTTGAAGATCTCTGGTTCCAGCCTCTCAAGTCAGTGGTTTTGACTGACTCAGGAATCTATATAATATTCCTAATATTATAAGCAGTGTGTGAAATTTAAATATCTTTGGGATTTGTCGGTTGGACAAAACAAGAATAATATCTTTAAACATGACATGCATGTTATAGTCTAAACAATTATTTGCTTCAAAACTGAGATAATATTAATATTAATACTCTGACAATTTACCAGCTGATTTGCATTTATAATGTTTGGCTTCACAATAGAACATGCAATTAAGAAAACATGCAATCCCCCTAATGGCCAGCAGGGGGACAAACACTTTATTTGATTGAGAGGGTTACCCCTTTATCCACTGGAGTAGTGTTCCAAATAAACATTTTATTCATGATTTTATGGTCTTAGATGCAAGTTTTACATTTTCAACACCTAAGAAGTTTTTTAATTAGATTAGATAAAACTTATTGATCTTTTGGACTGGAATTACAGTAAGAGTTCCAGCAGCAGTACAGCATCATAAATAAAGATTTAGAATAAAACACAAGTTAAGTATTATTGTTCCGTGATTAAAGCATGATAAACAAAGCAATCCTGGCTGCTTTGTTTTTTGACAAGTAAACACCCTCCATCCATGAGTCTACTTAAAAAAAACACTGACAAAAACACTGCAAGTAGGTGGCTTACCATCCATGCTCCCATCAGGTCTTTGCTCTATAAATCTGTATTTCAGTACTGTCACAGCCCTCTTAGAAGTCAGCATGACTCTTTGATCTTGTGCCTTCGTTTCCAGTAATAATAGCCCCAGTAATGTGCGAACCCCCCCACCCCCCCATAGCTGTTATATGTGAATATCATAAAAGAATTCATTTCATATTGTCACCAAACTGAAATGAGATGAACCAGTATGGAAATATCTTACTGCAATAACTGACTTGAAATAAAGGGTGTCGCTGGTTCCTGCTGGTAGTCGTCTTCACAGCTAAGCTCCCCTTCCCCCTATCTCTGCTCACCCCTCTTTTCCGCTTCCTCCATCACCTCTCATTTGGTTTCTATGTCTCAAGGTCCCCAACTCCAAGCTACCCACCTATTATGTTTCCGACATGTGAATTTGGAGGAAATCATTGGAATGGAGGAAAGACTTTTTATTAGCAGGAATGATGTAATTTGTGTTGAGCAGGATGCTCCATTTCAGCGTGACGGTAGATTTGTCCGCAGGAAGCTGTGTGAAATCCTCACTCCACTGTTAGAAGCTGAACTTGAGTAGGAATTTGCCCCCTGAAATGAGTATAGTTGTTTTATCATTTTTATTCATTTTCAGTTTTTATGTTTCTGATTATAAATATCAGACAAACTAGTGTTAAATGCGTCAGGACAATCGATTTCCCCCTTTCTTTTTGTTGTTAGATCATGATTGCACTGAAGCCAGCTCGGTGACTGTTGTGTGTTGGCCTCACATTTTTTGCTACCTTTGTATCTGTAAGGAGTCTAAATGTGGCACTTTATCAAAGTGATTGTCCCATCTAATCAACTTGCTTCACAGTGTCTGGAACTACATTTCCTGTTCATAAAGCAATCACACACTCCGATAGGCAAAGAAGTGCCCAAGGGGTGGGGGTGTGGGGGTCACACATATATTAAAACAAGAATATTCCGTTACATGCCATGCTCGATGTACTTTCATCAGCTGCTATGCATCATGGCGAGGCCGACGACTCGACACAAGGTTGAATCATTTCTCATTCGCTTAGTGAATGGATCTCTGCTCCTGGAGTCTATATTCACATGAATAACTGTGTGCCTATTTTATCCCAGTCACAGCTGCTCTCTAAGAGGATGCAGCATATGTGTGTGGCATTTCCAGCAGGCTGGTGTGAAAATTCCTGTTGACTTGCCTTATTCAGTGCATTGCTCCGCTAATTTCAAACAGAACTCAAAGAAATGCCTGGTTTGACATTGATCTTGACTCCACTCGTCATCGTTGCTATGCTCTCAGAACTCTCGCTTCTGGCATGCAGAGGAGAGCTGCTCATTTTGTTGGTCTCCCCAACCTCTTGCTTTCCATTTTTTAAGCAGACTGTGGGCAAAAGGCTCATTTTGCAACCATCACCTAATTAACTTTAGAGTGTGTTGTGTACTTTGTCAATAAGATGAGCATAAACACCTGTTTTTCATTGAGTGTGACTTAAGTTATGAGTGGAATAATGACACAGGAATGAACCTCAGGAGATTTAAGCAGAATCTGTTTGATTAGTTAATATTCCTTCATATGTATGCATATAATTATACATGTTTCATATATACTGTTAAAGATATTAGAGTTGAATATGTGCATGCCTGCAAAGGAGAGGTGTTAATTCTGCCTCTCCTAAATTGGTGGAAAAGAAGAACTTTTTAAAGAAAAACTGTTTCTGGCTGTATTTCTAGACAGTGCTAACTTTTTCATACCTACTGAAACCTGTCTGACCCTTCAATCCATGTTCCCTCTGCTCCCTCTGCAGGTACTGTGCTCTGAACTAAAGGAACGTGAGCACTTTGTAATCAGCACTTTGGACCAGGCTCGGATGTTTCTCGCTGACCAACCCATTGAGGGACCTGGAGAACCACGCAAGAACCTGCAGCCAAAGACTGGTTAGTTCGTTATTCATATAGTAGCATCAGTGTATGAAAAAATACACACACACACATAAAATACACATAAAGTCTATCCAGCTGCCCGAGAGGCAGGGTACCCAAGTGATAGTGCATCACTTCTTATTTGTTCTTGTAGATGTTTCATCTTCAAAAACGCTTCCTATGTTCTAACAGTTGGAAGTCTAAGTATCTTATCTCTTGAAAGAAAGTCCCAGGACTCTTACCATGTGAAATGATCTCAGCAGTCATTTAAACCTTAAAGAGAAGATCATAAAAGCCGATAATGTCTTCAAGAATTTAAAAGAAATCCATCTGCTCTACACTTCATATGTAATGAAACTCATAATACTGAGGCAGTATGAGCATATGGATGTTCATCCAGAGGAGTCTTATTTCCCTGATCACTACTTTAGTTTATCTCCTTGATGTTAAACAGTTTATAGCTTGCATAGCCTATAGATTTATCCTTGAACACTTGTGTGTTATCACTGATAGACCAAATCCATTGTTGGCTGTTTTTGTTTTATTCTATTCTATTACATTAATCCACTTGTACCACAATCCTTTAGGAGAGACATCACAGATAAACATGGATTATACTGGGCCTCCCTTCCAAGTTGACTATCGTTACTGTTACATCCACTTCACCATGACCCTTCATCATAAATACATAAGCTATTTATAACTTTACAAACTCACCCTTCC
Source organism: Craterocephalus amniculus (assembly GCA_036024015.1). NCBI lineage: Eukaryota > Metazoa > Chordata > Actinopteri > Atheriniformes > Atherinidae > Craterocephalus > Craterocephalus amniculus. Next base: position 5,631 of record JAVQJG010206433.1, read on the forward strand.
TTCTCTATACAAGCATAGAGTTCACAGTGAAGTGCTCAGAATGGTTCGTTATGGAGGGGTGTCCTGCTGAGATCACATACACTTAACTCATGGTGCAGCAAGGACAGTACCAGCGGAGCCCCAAAGCATGCCGGGAAATATTCCAGCACACCCATCGGCAGGACCAATCAATCTAACAGCTTACTCTGGGCGGGCCAAGCCCCGGGCCAATCAGAAAACAACACCACTGCGTCAGGCGGACCTTTAGTGTAGGATCCCATCGGGTGTTGCACCGGGTTGCACCACTGAAAACAGCCAGATGTCACCATCTGACGCACTCAGCAAAAATAAACAAACGGACACTGCAGTAAATCAAATGTCTTAATTAAAAATGGTAACTTATAGTTGTGTTTTTGGCTGTACCACCCAGTTAGACAGCAAGAAACACATGGGGTATTATTAAAAATATAGGGAAAATGCCATAAGTTGTCAGATGAAAGGAGGCGCTTTTGGTTAGCAGCAAAGCTAAACCAAGATCTACGTGGCTAAAATCTGGACATCCAAATTTGTGCGTTATTATTTAAATAAAACATCTTTCATATAAAAGAAAAAAAGAAATTTGTGCATCGAATTGTGGGTCAAAAATCGTAATACGAATCAAATCGTGACTTGGGAGTATCGTTACAGCCCTAGTAATTGTTACATACGTCTTAATCAGAATGTTATTAAGGAGAAAAACAACCTGTTCTCTGCAAAAAAACCTTTTGTTTTTTCACATTCTGTTGTGGTGGGGGCAGTTTTGGGTTTAGTATGTAGGATGTCCTTTCGGCAAAGGTAGTGTGACATGAGTGTGAAGGCTATAACATCATGACATGATCAGTCTGGACATAAAAAGATTAGCTTCGTACTGAACACTTGTGGGGTCAGCTTGGCTCCTGTATCCTTCTTCATCCTATGTCTTTTTCATGGACATAACCCACAAACTCAGCTCTACTGCTCATCCTACAAATGTGGCATCATTCTGAAGAAAATAAACAAGCTTTGCAACAAACCATTGTTACAATAAAGGGGCAATCCACCAAACACAGATTTTTTAAGACAACTTTGTCTTGTAAACTCTGTTAAAGCACATTTACACCCAGAGTCAAATTTACTGATCACCTTCAAATAAAAAGCGAAGACTGTACCTTGGCCCCAGGGTTTGGTTAAATGGCCTTGAAATGCTGCTTAATGAACCCTGAGTTAGTAATAATACTTTTATACAATAGGGCAGTCAAGAATTAAACATGAACAGATTCATTCAGCATTCCCTCTTTGTCTTGGCCTCTCTGCTAGGAAGTCTTGATTAAGTCAGCACATTTCCCTTCAAACCAAACCCTCCTGTGTAAATAATTAAACCAACCCAAGGGGGCCGAGTAGGGGAGTGGTGAGACTTCAGAGCGTAGACCAATAAGCTTGTTGTCTCTGATCTATGATGCGGATATCAAAGTATCATCTCACTGAATAAATAGTTAAAAAACTGGTTTTAGATCAGAGACTTTGCTTGTTGTGTAATCAGAGAAGGCTGAAGTTTATGTTGAGTGTCACTGTGATGAAGCATTAACTGTAATTGTCTTACATTATGTAGTGATGTTTTTGTTTTCAGTGCAATTAATTGGAGTCGTTGCTTGAATCCAACACTTTTAATGGCATGAGATGGATATCATGCTGTGCAGCAGCGTGAAGCACTAACCTGCAGATACACCCTCAGTTTGTCAGATTTGTCTGTGGGCAGGGAGGAAAAAAAGACCCTGATATTAAAAAAGACGTGCAACAAGTAAAGATGGGTTTTCAGACCCTACTCTGGAGAGGAGACCTTAGAACTCATAAAAGTTGCTCATCTTTCTCTGCAGCTTAAATGGGTATTTAGGGAGCGGTTATCTTTTCTGCCTGCGCTCGTCTCTGATGCCGCCCTCGGATCTGTAGCAATTACCCTGTCCACTCACCTTTCCTTCCTTTTCTCTCACCTTTTTTCCTCTTTTCATTTGAAGAGTTTTATTTATGCGGCTTTTCATTTTATTCTCACAGAGTTTTTTGCACATTTCTACTTCCCTGATTTTATTTTTCTGTGATTCAGTTTAGCAAAATAGAGTTTAACTCAGTTTTTAAAAGAGTTAAACTCAGTTTTTTTAAAAAACAAACAAAACCTAATCAGTAGTAGGGAGCATTGACCATGTAGACATTGTCACGCAGGTAAAGTAGTTCGTTCACAAAAACATCGGATAATTTAAGGGGAAAGTCGGCACAATTTGGTCTTTTTCCGTAGTTGCTTTTCAAACAAGGCAGCTGTGAACAGCAGGAGGCTTTCTGCTGGAGATGCACTCTCACGGCTGGAAATTTGAGGGAGGAGATGAGGAGGAATGGCTGTCTGGAGCACGAGATGCAGAAATTAGGTTGTGGAATTGTTATGTTTACTTTGTATTGGTGTGAATGATGAATATATCTGTATGTATCCACAAAGCCGGTAGTACTGTAAGCAGAAATTTGAGCTGAACGTTACACTTTCCTTCACCTTAATCTACTTTTCTGCTTTACTTACCCTTTTAGACCCTTTTTTGACCTGTTGTAGCTTTTTTTTAAGTATCGTGGAAACGGCTGCTTGAAAGAAGGAACTTTTTGTCGTCAAATTATTTTGAAAAAGCAAATGTGTAAAAAGACATTGCTTTGAAAATTCAGTAAATTCAATATCTTTCTTGGCTTCCTCCAGATCTCACCCCAGAGGAAAAGGCCCGGGGGTTGGCCCGGGCGATCCGCAAGCAGACCGGAGAAGTGAAAGAGCGGTGGGAGCGTCTGAAGGGGCATGTGGGTGGCTGGCAGACTCAGGTGGAGCAAGCTTTGGAGCGACTTCAGGACCTGCAGAGCTCCATGGACCAGCTTGACCTGCGGCTAACGCGGGCAGAAGAAGCCAAAGCGACCTGGCAGCCGGTGGGAGATCTGCTTATCGACTCTCTCCAGGACCACATCGATAGGACAGTTGTGAGTTCAAGCAGCTTATTAGTCAGGAGTTAAGATGATACATTCCTTTTTACAGGTATGACAGGATCGGTTTAATTAATAACATTTTTATGCTTTCACTTGATCTAATGATTCTTGTCATTTTTGAATGCCACATCAAATTTGTCTTTTTTCAAAAAGGTCCAGTTAAAAAACAACGAGCAGGAAAAACGGGAAAGAATATCAGTCACAATAGTACTCACAGGCTTCATCAGGAAGCATGTCTATTATATTAATGTTTCAATGTCCTACCGCAAACCTCAGATTTTTGGTATGAACAATCTGGACAGTTATATTTCTTAATATCCAAGTCAATCAGGGACCACATCTGATAAAATGAAGTGGAAGCACTTCATCCAGATTTTTGCCAAATCACAGACATTAATGTGGTCATGGTCTACACTTATTGCTATAAACTAGATGATTATTTGTGAGCATAATATTGTAGTAACATAAATCTGTCTGTCCAGGCCTTCAGAGAGGAGGTCGCCCCATTACGTCAAGATGTTCAGATTGTGAATGAGCTTTGTGCGGAGCTTACACCGCTGGACATCCAGCTGTCATCCACTGCCTCCAGACAACTGGACCAACTCAACATGAGATGGAAAATGTTACAGGTTGGTGAAATCATCCTACTGAAGTATGTTTTTTATACGTAACTCTGACTTTCTTCCACACTTCACTTTGACGTCTTCCTTCCTGTTCACTCTCTCTCCTCCTTTGCTTTTGTTTATTTCATCTTCTCTGTCTCAAGCTGTGGGACGATTTTATGTATGAGACAAAAACGCAGGACAACGAGCGCTGTGATTCTGTACCTGTTTTATTTGAACTCAGCTCTGCTTTTAATGCAGCTGTCTGTCACCACACATCAGTGGATGAGCTTCTCACAGCACACCAGGCAGATTTTTGGCTCTCTGCTAGCTTGATCGTGTTGGTCTGATCCGCTGCGGGACTTGCTGAGCACTTCTCAGATTGGAGCTCGTATCTGCCCTGGAGGGAAATCTAACTCTTTACAAGTTATCATAGGGAAAAAGAAGACGGGAGGAGAGATCGGTGGTGAATTAGGGGGTGAAATCCTCTCCATTTTGTTTGTGTGAGCACTAGAGCGTAACGTTTCATAAAGTTAAATCACAGAGCGCTTTAGTTGTGGAGATTTTTCATGGAATTGGCTCACCTCACAGTTTAGAGATTTAGAAGCATGAAAAAAATCTAATTGTGTCTAGTCAGACTTGCTCTACCAAATCTTAAACAAGTCTGACCAGAGATGGATGGAAAGAAATTCCAAGTATTTTCCTCCTTATGACTTTCTCTTTTAACAGAATGACAGCTCTGACCAGTAAGACATGCTGTGTGCAGTGGGATGAGGGCTGAAAGCTGGTCTGACCACCCTGCTGTGATGACAGCAGTTGGAAGGAAACCAATGAACTAGATTTCAAAGTTGCTGTTGCCACACAGCAGTGCCACTGTAGATAAATTAGCCAAACATGTGGGTAGAAAAAGGCACAAAAAGAGATGGGGAAAAAAAAATCTACTGAGGGGGAAAAAAAGCCATTTGTTGCCCTTTTTTTTAATGCGACAGTGCTACCGGGTAGAACGGGGGTAATTTGCAGCCCTGTCATATATCCCATGTTCTGTATAGACACTCAGCTAACACAGTTTTTTTTTGTTTTTTTTTTGCCAAGAGAGTGACCATAACTCAGAATCAGAGGCGGGCAGAGTTTAATCGGCCAGCTCATTTTTTTGTCTGGTCTCTCGCTCAGTTTCAGTCTGCAGGTAGGCGACCGCTTCAGTTTCAGGCTAGTATTACAGTTTGTCTACGGTGAGCTGCCATTGCAAACATGTGGCCATGTAGAGCAGGGCGGAGTTGCACTGCCCGAGACCTCGATGCTCAGCTGTCAAAGGAGTGATTCATGAGTCAAAACTGAACAGGGTCATCGGGGTAATTTTCATCAGTGGCATGTGTGCTGAAGGTTTTCATTTGTGCAAAGAAAAAAAACAATGATGATAAAAATATAGTTATAAGTAGCATGTGTTACAAAATTGGCAGTCTGCATTAAAAATTCTAAAGAGTAGTCACTATAAAAATGTTAAATTTTTATTTATTATCTATATATATAGGAAAAGTGCAGCTGTCTTTAACAGATGCTTAACCTTTTGTCATTTTTACATGTCTGCACATTTTATAGTGTTTGTGAGGAGACTGTAATATTGTGATTAACAGCGTTAACAGAGAAAAGCTTCTGCTGGCACGCTGCTCAGTGATGTACATGTAACCGGATTTGTTGCAGTGCATTTAAAAAATGAAACGATGTGTAGGGACAAATTCACCTCCGTTAAGCTAACTGAAACTAATGGTCAGATGCGCTTTATCATCACTGCAGGATACTAAATGTCACTGCATACATGAGAAATTGTAGTATTGGTTGGTTTAGAAAAATAATTAGTTTAATTGCATAAGCATGATGTTAATACAAGGCAATATCTGTCCTGCTTCACCACAATGGTAGCTGCAATTTGGGATGCAGGTGATGTTTTGCAGGTGGAAGAGGCGTATTTGTTGATGTGACAAGCAGTGGTTGCATGTGACCTTGCTGTGGTCCATCTGCAACAGTCCCAGTCGGTCTATTCCACTGCTTCGGATAATCATACTGCAAGATGATTGGCAGCTACATTCGGCTGCTCAGACAAGCCTCTAGTGGACCAGTTACTCTGTTCCTTGTGTTCGGTCAGCCTTGTGCTGACATGTGAAACTGATTTCATGTTCTTTCATTACTCTTGACCCCACAATCTTTAGGAATGACCAAAAGACTTGTTGGCTCACGTGAGGAGTCAGCACTGCTAAGAGTAGGATAGAATCACTTTCTTGTTAAGTCAGTGATGCAGAGCAGGAGGAATCACTCAGGTTCCTTAAATCTTCATAACCTGCAAATTCATCGAATCTATTATATTGTATAATTCTGTATTTCTATTAGAGAAAAGTTCTTGGGTTGAGGTTTTACAGAAATTCCACTTACAGCGTAATTGCACTGAAATTGAATTCATCTCATCCATGACGCCAAGTTCACCCAGTGTGAAGCTCTGACTCTGCAATAATCACTCGTCTGTGTGTGGTCGTCTTACAGGTGGCAGTGGAAGACAGACTGAAGCTCCTTCAGGAAGCGCACAGAGACTTCGGACCTTCCTCCCAACATTTCCTCTCCAGTAAGTATGATTACCTCTCCTTAAGCAATGTTGAGCCCCCTCGGATTGTTTCCAGTTAGTTGTATTTTCCACGCCCTCCGTCTCTTCCTCAGCCGTAGCTTCAGTCACAAACGTTTGGTGGATATCTGCACACTTGTACTTTACTCTCAGAATAATTTGAGGCTTAATCACAGCTTTACTGACTCCCTCCTCCTAGTCCCTTCTTGGAGTGATCATTAGCAGAACAGAGAGTTCAAGGCGAAGCTGCAGAGAAATGACAAATTCAGAAACCCTAAACACAGCAGCCGGTCTCAACCTTTCCATGTCGTCTCCTTTCTTTTCTCATTTTTTATGATCATAAGGCCATCAATGTTCGACCCGCTCCACCTGATATACTTTTCTGGCTGTCGGACACGGAGACAAAATGGACGGTGTGTGATTCAGAGCAGGTGCTCAGCCACCAGGCTGCGTCACCGAAAGACATGAATTAACTAAGCAAGCAGTGCTGAGAGCTCAGCAACTCCAGCGTACAAAACACCAGTCTTCTGTCATCTTCCTGGCACTATGACACTATCTCCTCCATCACACATTTGCTGTCATTACAGCAGTAGCTTAATATTCCCACAGGGATCAATAAAGTACTGCGTTCTTATCTTACCCTATCCGTCTCATATATCTCCCAATCTCACTTAATCTCTTTCTTTTACTGTCTTTTCATCTCTCTATTTGGGTTTAGAGCTGTGACATGAAGCAGGGAAAGTGGGAGGGCAATAAATCAACTGACATATCTGCTGCTGTTTGCTCTGCAGAGCTTCTAAAATGTTTTCGGATGCACCGGGTTTTCATAATCACGATTTCTCCTTTCCAATCCGTCCTCATTTGTGACCACAAAGATCAGCCTCAACTAAGAAAAAAGTTTTTAGTTCCTTATTTTCTGTACTCATTAATTTATTGTTCTTCCACTCGAATGCTTGACGTCTCCATCTTTCCTCCCTCTGAAGAAGCAAAATCAATTTACTTTATTTACCCAATCTCATGCCTGGTAATGGTCATCTGTATTCCACTGAACTGTGTTATTATGAACAATTGAAGCTTCAGACACTTAATTGCTAACTGGATGACCATATTGAATGGAGTATTTATTAAGACGAAGTTTCAGTTTTAACAGCTTCTTGACTTTTTATTTCTCATTTCTCTTTGTCTCAACGTGTCTGCAGCATCTGTGCAGCTCCCCTGGCAACGTGCAGTTTCTCAGAATAAGGTTCCATATTACATCAAGTAAGTAATGAGAAACACTTACTGTGCTTTGTCAACTACATGCACATGTCTGTAAGGATGTGTTGGTGATTATTATGCAGCTAAGTTGAGATATTTATTCATAAGGACATTCTTTTTTTTTACACACCTCATGAATAGTTTTTGTAATTAGTTTGGCATGCAGCCCTGTAAAACAGTTCAAGCTGTTTGTGGTTCATTGTCACCAGACATATTTTAGTAGACAGAACAGAAGTTCTTTAATGACAGTGCTTTTTAAAAATTTTTTTCTTTTTTTTAAGTCATTTGTTTTTTTGCTCAAAAATAGTTTTTCACATGTAAATTCCATCAACAGTGTGAAACGAAGTGACGAGGTTCAAGTCAATCATTGATGTTTGGGGTGATGAAATGAGCTAAATTTCAAAATCCAGGAATGTGCAGTCTGAGCATCTAGTAGCTATTACACAACAGCAGAAGGCTCGGCCACACTAAGGCTTTCCAAAGGCAATATTTTACCAAGTTCAAAGACCTAAATCACCACAACAAGGACAAGGCCAAAGTTCTCAGTTGGCAAGCTACTGTAGTCTACTGCAGCTACCCTGGATGGATGTCTGCAGAGAGAACTGCACAGTCAGACAATCCAGCCAATCACTATAAACACAAACACAAACAAAATCTGAATATCTAAAACAGGTCTAGGCCAGGGGCCGTAACGCAGGTATAAAATATTTATAAGTACTAATCTTCAAGTTTGGTGGGTCAGACATTTTGGAGCAGTTCTTGTTCTGTGAACTTTCTGCTCATGACACTTGCCTACTTTATTTTTTGCTCCAATTAGGGACTTCTTTGTGCTGATTTGCTCTCATGTTGAAAGTTAACATTCAGTCTGCTTCACCTGCACATTTTTCATTCAGTTCAACACGACTGCCTGCTTTTGAATAGATAATACCTGCCTAAATCCCACGACAGCTTTCCTCCCTATGTTTACAGTCACTATAATGACTTCAGTTTAATGTCGTGCCTCCCATTCCAGTTTTTGCCAGAGCAGGCCAAAGATGATGCTTTTTCCCCCTGAGACGGGGTGAGTGGAGATCTGGTAGTAGCTTCTAGGCTGCTCAGGAAATGTCAGCTTTAAATGTTCAAGAGCCTCATTATACTCAAAACATCTACATCAGTAAACTGCTGCCTAGGCAAAGCTGAACTTAACTTTATATTAGGCTGCTTGCAAGAAGTAAAGACTTGGGGATATAAATTGCTTCTCTTTTGTTTTTCTTTTAGCACAGTTAATGCTTCACTTTGTAATTTGTAAAACCCATAATTAAAGGATCCTCTGTGAGAAAGCAAATGCACTAAAAAGTTCAGGTTTTTTGTTTTTTTTGTATTTCATATTCAAATGTCATCCTGTAAAAACTTGAGATTGGTAACATATTTTGTTGCATAGTTGAGATTATTTCTGTGGGGCTTGTTAGGTGATAGGGTGGAGTGTTGGAGAAACCTTTTTGTTAACAAAAAAAAGCAACTGATTAGAAAATTCCTGTTGGCTTGACATTACATTCACTGTGTTATGAGTTGGATTTATTTAACAAAAGGCAATGACAGGCAAGAAATCAACCAGAAAAACTGCAGAGCAAAACATAGAAGGTCCAAGAAAGTTGATAAAAGTGCATATACTGTACATCTGTAAAACAAAAACAAAAAACCGGACTATGTGGTATAGCCAGATTGAGGATACACTGTTTAATTGTTTATAAAGGCAAGACATAAGCCTCCTTCCCTGCTTTTACGTTTTATTTTAAAGAATTTTTAAATAAAGTCTGTCCATTTGCCAAATCAAGCGTAGGATTTAGAGCTAAAAAATGGATGACATCTGCCTCACATCTCTGCCTGCAGTTTGGCAGTAGAGAGGATCAGAGATTAAAGTCAGACAGCTGGTGAATCGCAGGACAGACTCCTACCTTCAGAATGAACAAAAGCCTGTGATCACAGACAGTCACCCAGCAAACCTTCATCCTCCCACACACACTATGAAAACAAATGCGAACAAAGGTATTCACGTAAAACAATATGCAAAGATGTGTTTAGTGATGCACACCCTATTGCTGACAAGAAAACGGTTACGCACACACAGCAAAAGATGCAGGCGATTCTCAGTGGAACCAAGCTTTAAAGCATGATCCAAACGCACTGTGAGCTTGCAGCACCTCCAGAACTCTTTGGCTTTCCCATTAACATGAAGATTGTGTTTTCCTCAATCATGCACAAATACACAACTCATGAAAGCTTGCACTGACTTAATTTGCTGTGAGGAATTGGAATCTAAATCCATCTCCAGCATTAATCACCGGTCACATTCAGCGTTGGGATTCTCTCATCATTATTAGGCATATTCATTTCCCCCCATCTCCTCCTTTTCTCTTCTTTCATCTCCTCTCATGTTCTGAATCCTGTCTTTAAGCTGACAAAGATCGACTGATTAAAAGTGCCCTTGTTCCGCCCCCCTGTACTGAGTGGTTGGGATGACATATTGTGGGGGTGGGAATCAAATGCCTTTATAAACGCTGCCTGACTACAGCCTCATGCTGCCCCATTTAACCGTTTCTGGCATGTTCTGGGGGGACGGTGGACTACCTGCTTCCCTGGAATTGCAGTTTGAGAAGTTTTAGTGGAAAACTTAAACTATTAGAGTGTAATTCAAAGGCGGGATGCTTCTATGATAGAGAAGGGGGTAAAAGCAGAAAAAGTGGCAGAGGTGAAGTGATGACAACCAGAGAAAAAGCATGAAACATCAAGTGGTGAATGCAGGCACTTATCACCTGTCTCAGACACTCAGTGATGAGGCTGGCAGCCTGCTGTCAGATGGGGGCAAAGAAAAAGTTCCAGAAATCTTCCTCTTCTTACTCCGATATGTCTGTAATTTTCTTTGGATAGCCACTCATGACTATTTACGGGGAACTTTGAGTGTGTCAGAGTGACAACACTGAGGTGTTTTGCCCGTCTGCAGCCATCAGAGTTTAGATAAATGTTTTGATCTTTCATCATGAAGTGATTTTTTTTCCAGAGTAATTTAAAGTTATTTTATATTTGATCTTCTTTCATTCCCCAGATGAAATACATAGGTGGGATCTACATGGTTAATTCTGGAGCAGCAGGGATGAAATAAGTAATAAGAACCAGTTTTAACCTTCAGTGAGATTGTGCTGCTCGAAATGGGAAAGCTGCACATTAAACGTCAAGGGAATAGCAATTATTCTTCATAAGCCGAATTGTTACAGCGGTGATCTGTAAGTCTAAGAAGGTCACTTTTGTCAAATAGCTTCAGCTGCTCTTCTTGCTCAATCAGGCAAAAATCTCATAAACTATTTAGAAAAAGGATTTTCTCCCCCCTCTTTCACTGTTCTCTAGCTGCTACATGTATTTAATCCTTCTCTGTCTGCTGCAGTATCCCCCTCTGTGACCCCATTTGACTAGTTGATGCTTATTCAAAAGATAGAAAATGTAACATGCGCTGCCGAAGACATAAGTGCTTTCATCTCCACTCTTCCTCAGATTGACTGACAAGTAGGAAAACCATTATTTCTAATCGCAGTCTGCTTTAATTGCCATGTTTCTGTTTTAATTAGATTTAATTCATGCAAATGAGAACAAATTTTCTTCCGTGGAGATCAATTACTTGGAAGTTATTCAAAAACATTTATATTTGTTAAACCAATTTTCATGTAGTTGAGGTTAAAATTGCTTGAATAAAAATGTTTAAAGCAAACAGCCAACCAATAAGTGGAATTGATAAAGAAATGGGAGAAGTAAAAGAGTACTCATACCTGTCCTGTGTTTGAGCTTGCAGCCTGGAACCAGGCGGGATGTAGAGATAAAAGCCAGAGATGGACAACGATTCAGAGGGCAGGATTATTGCTTTCAAGTCAACAGCCTGCGATCACTTGTGTGTCCATCCAGTGAACCTGTTTGCTTCATTTCAGATAAACTCTTGTATGTTTCATCATTTGCGTGTTTTGTGTTGGGGGTATGTGAAAGTGAAAGTCCATTCGGGCGAGGGTTCGGACACCTGCCTGTAAAAAAAGGGCTTACAGTAGTTTACTTCTAAGATATTTCTGTTTGACTCTTTGTGGTGTAATGGGAGTTAATTATAGGAGTCGAAACAAAATGCAACTTGAAAGTTTTATAAAATTTGTGAGCTCACGTCTGCAGCCAGAAGAGTCGGAGCGCACCTTGGCAACGGTCACATCTATTCTACTGGTTGGATGAACAGCATCCACTCAGAAGGCATTTACTTATCCATTATGTTGAAATTAGGTCTGATGGCTGAGTAGATTACAGCATTCCTTATCATCATCTTCATCAGAAAATCCCAACATGATGATAAAAATGCTTCTTCAGGACTAATCACAATTTTACAATCCAAATTGAAGGTTTGGGTGTTACACCGACCTCACACATCTCCTAATGAATATCATGCCTATTGTATTAGTTGGGTGTAAACTGGAGGATGTTTCTTTACTGGCAAAAGAGTTTTGTGAGGTTTAGTGTAGTAAACTGATGCATCAGGTTAGACTAATGATCACTCATAATTTTTATTCATAAAAAGGTTTTTATACCAAGAGCACTCAAGCCATGCTAGAAATATTTACTATAATTGATAACTGAACTTTGGTAATGCTCATGCTTGTCAGACATCCATCTTAAAGCCCAAAGCAGCTGTTTTTATTCCCCCAAAAGCCCATTTTAATCTCTGAGGTTTGTTCATTTTGAAGTTTTTGCCACAGTAAAAACTTTCAATGTTTTTCGAATAGCTTTGAGTTTGATTGTGTATTTTTTTCTCTCATTCAGTGAATAGGAATCTGTGTATCAGCTAAAGTGATCCTGCTCTCATCTCCACTTGGTACTGTAGAACGTGACACTGCTGCCACTGTTTAGCCCATATGTATCTATGCTACAGTATGCGCTGTTTTGGCAGCTCTGTGGTTTCGCCTACAGCTTCAGATTTCATTAGTACCTCACAGCATGGAAAAGCCCCATCTAGCAATTTGCCAACATTGGTTTTGCAAGTCTTTTACTGTACATGTCTGAATTTGCCTTGCTGAAATCCCAGCCGTTGTATTGGAGGCTAAACAAAATTAAAACTCTGAACACTTTAACAAGGTTAGAAACTGAGCTCTGGATTCGTTTACAAAAAAGCCAGTGTGAACACAAACCATGTTAGTGTGAAAGCAGCCTTAGATTTGACCCTCCTCATGTTGCCCAGAGATTGACTGGGGATCTGCTGCTAAGAGGCTTTAATGTTTCAGCCAGAATACCTGATTCGTGCTTGTGAATCTCTGCCATTGTATTAAATGTTGCAGCTTTGTTTTTAGTGTTTAATCAGTTTAGGTTTTCGCCTTACAAAAATGTCTTAGGTGTCACTTAAGAAAAGGATGGACATTTAGGATTGAAGACTGCTGGCAATGAGCAGTGGAAATAGCTGTCAGATATTTTTGTTGGCGGATATATTGCCTGCTTTGTGATTATTTGATCATTGGGTTAGTTATGTCTAATCTGTGGTCTACTTTTCGACACAAATGTGATAAGGTTCGGCCACTCGTGGCATGGATAGCTGGTATTCTACAAATCCGCCTGCCCTGTATTCACAGAAAGCCTTCAACAATGAAGGCGAGCTCTTTGTGAGTCCTCGGTGTGGGAGGTCCGGGCATTAGCAAAGACTGCTCAGCTGCGAAAGAGGTTATCAGTGTGTGCAGCTGCTGAATAGTGATGAACAGCTGCGTATGAGCAGAGCTTCTGCCATCCACAGCTGCAGTTTGACTTTGCTTCCTGCGAGTGAGCCGATGCAGATCCCACAGGGGAGGCTCTGCATTTAAAAACCCCCCTACAGAAAAGTTCTCCAAACATTCCACGCAGATTTGAGTGTGGCTTCTGACAGCCAGGTGCCTTCATGAAATATACACAGGGGCACACACAAACACAAGAGCCACATCACAGCCTGCACACCTCAAACTGAAGCTGACTGACAGCTTCGGCTTGAGAGAAGCCAGATTCTTTGCTGCCCTGTGCATGGAAGCCAGCGGGGTTCGATTGGTTTTGGCACGCGTCTTATTTATTTTTGTTTGCTTGATTTTGTTTGTGTTAGTCTGAGGCAGAAATGGGAATAAAGGTTTTTATGCCTTTCATGTGTGTTTTACTTTCATTTAATTATTTTGGGGATTTCTGGACATATCTGGTGCCTCTTTCCCAATAAACTCGTGTAATGTTTTAACAAAAACACCAAATAATGATAGTAGTGTTGTTCTTTCCCCAAGATGCTTTTGTCAATTTTTGCAGATTTTTTTTTTGTTGTTTTTTTGAAGGGGGGGCTTCTGTATTGAGAGTTGCTTTCTCAAGCAACTCTCAATACAGCTTTGTGTGTTTTTTCCTTTTGTGACAAGCCTTGAAAGTATTGAATCTACTTCTATGTGCGTGTGTTTTGACGTCAGTTGCTCCTGTTCTGTTTATCCGTCACGTATTTATTTATTTATTCTATGTTCTCCTGACTGTTGTCCTCTCTTGTTGTTTTCAGCCACCAGACACAGACTACCTGCTGGGATCATCCAAAGATGACAGAGCTCTACCAATCACTAGGTATTAAACAAAATGACAGATAATGACCTCAGATCCGACTGTCTTACTTCTCACCATGTTTTTCAGAAACTTGCTGAATGTCATTTCATAGAAATTAGAAAAAACAGATATGCTGCTGATGGTTATACTGATGAATAAGAATAATGTAAAGCTATGTCATGAGCATGTAAACCATGGAAATATACTATTAAAAAAAACCTACATTGATTCTTACCTAGTTAAATTTATTTACAGTTTATTGCCATTTTTAAGGCATATTATTATAGATCTCTGAGAATTGCATCTCTAATGAAGAGCAAATACTAAAACATCACTTTTAAACCAAGTGATGTTGGAATAATGTTGCACACATAGGTGCTCATTTAATTTTTTCACTCTGAGCTCCTGTAGAAGTCTCCTCTATCCTTGCTACTCGTCCCCTTGATGTGGATTTGAGTGCAGAGGGGGAGCAATTTCTGGGTCTCTGGAGGATGGAAGTAACCATTCAGTGAATAAGTGTAATAAAAAGCACCATGTTATTTTATTCCAGTCTGTGAAATGGCAAAGCAATAAAAAATAAATGAATAGAAAAACCAAAACATAAAAACACAAGAATGTGTCATAGCTTGCTCTTTCACACATTTTGGACACCAGAAAAGCCACAACAGGCATGTGTGCATCTGCAGAGCTGTGCATGGCACCGATGCTGAACAAATGGAATGCCATAATGGGACTGGGAAGCAGGTCAAGGTTAATTTTTTATCTCTTAAGCTTTATTTAGCTTCTCTGACAGAGGATCTGAAATGATACAAACTGATGCCTACAAAGCAAAAGGCGTGAGTCTATAAACGTGCATCAAAGCAGTGAAGGGGAACAGTGAAAGTGACGACCAGGACAACTTCAAGTCAAGAAACAATTGTTTTATGAGGCACAGGAGTGGCAGCCCATCGTTCCACTCTGCTAAGTATACACAAAAGAACAATGGGAAGTTTTTACTGCAAACTCATCACTAAAGACAAAGGTTTTGTAAAGCAGCATTACAATAAATCAGGTTTTTTGTCAGACAGTCTTGTGGACAAAAGAGAAAACAAATGAGACAAAACAGATTAGGTTCAGTCTGAGAAGAATGGATATGACATGCAATAAGTCTGAAAATGGTCTGCTTCTGCAACCTGATCAAAATACATCCCAAAATATACTTTGAACTATTAAGATAGTTACAAGCTGAAACCTTTGGAGGGACTCTGACAGTCCCCTGACTTTAACTTCAGTACAGATCTTTATATAGATATATTTTAGCTGTCAAAGCAGCCTAAAAATATCTTAAAACTTGAGGTGATTTGCAAAGATTAGTGGCTGAACATTCCTGAATCACAAGCAGGAAGACTCAGTGGTTGTAAAAAGCATTTGGAAGCAGTGGTATCTGCCAAAGGCATTTTACTCAGTGTGTTATTGAAGTCAATGATTTATAAATAACAGTTCATTAACATTTCAAGAAAAAACATCCTTTTAACATGCTTCAGGAGGTTTATTTACTTCTATTCACTTCACAGATCAACAAGATAAGGAATTAGACTTAGAGGGGTCCAAACATTGCATGCAAATGTACATACATGTTTTTTTTTATTTAACTCTTTGAAAACTGCTGATCCCCGACTCTTTCCTGCTCCGTGTTGGTGTCCATATGCATGTTTGTGTACCTGTGGGATGGTCAGTGTGACTGTTCTTTAATGAGCAGCCTGATTAGTAATAACCTGTGAAACTTTGGGGGCATTTGCTGTGGGCCAGCAGCTCAACAAATAGCACCGGACCCCTTGGAGACAAAACTCGCTGACCTAATTACAGAGTCCACATTAGCACCTCTTCCTCTGAGTCGTCTCCATAGACAATAACCAACAGAAGTTGGATTTCAGTGAAGAGAAGCCTGCTTGTGTTGCCCTGCAGGCAGATCTCTTTTGCTCTGTGTTTTCTGATCTCCCGCCTCTATTTTTCTCATCATCTATTTACCTTTCATCTCCCTGTCTCTTTTTGTTCCTGAAGCGGACTTGAACAATGTGAGATTCTCCGCATACCGAACAGCCATGAAGATTCGCAGGCTTCAGAAAGCGCTGTGCTGTAAGTAAGACGCGCACACACGCACGCTCACTCAAACACATACACATATAGTTAATATCTACAGCAGTGGTCTGCTTTTGATGTCGAAGGGATGCAGTAATGATTTGAAACCTTGCCAGATGCTTTGCCAGAGCAACCTAGGGGCCAAGAATATTTTGGCTCTAAAATAACCCCTCTGCTGCATGAATATGTGTGTATTCATGGGTGATCCTATCCACACACAGTCACAGCTGTCTCTTACCGTAAGCCTCAGTCTGTGTGCACAGGTGGGATTTTTTACTTTTTATTTCCAGCATGCATTTTGCTCCTTTTTAAAATGGAGACTTTGATAAAGGTGGCTATTACCTACAGTCTCACTTGCCTACCGAAGCCATGCACAACCACACACGCTGCAGGTGCATGTAGACCCCCTTCAGCCAGGATGGCTGCAGAGAGTTGGAGTCAGCACAGTGTAATAATGGTGACTAATGATAACTATTATACAGCTGTTGACATTATTAATGTAACAAAATGCTCCGAGTCGACACCGCTGATTTACATCCCGCTGCTTGTTGGGACTTTGCTGTTTGCTCAAAACAAATATCAAACTTTGAAAAAAGAAAGGTGTGTAAGCAGCTTTGTAAAACAGTAGCAAAGTGATTGTGGATTACAATGCTTTTTTCGTCTCAGTTTGTTGGTTTTTAATGAGTTTAGATGATTCAGGCGTTTCAGTTTGCTATCTCTGATCACTCGTGTGTATGCGTGTGTGTTTGTGATGGAAATGGATCAGGCTGAGTGATTTTGATGCAGGGCACTGCAATTAATTTCATCCATTAGATAAGAACAGACACTGTGCAAAAGTGCATGAGAAAACACACAGCAGAAGGATTAGTAGTTAGATGTTATCCTGGATTCACGTGCACTGAGTCCTGTGTGTCCATGCGTGTGAGAGGACAACACACATGGCAGGGATACTATGAAACAGCTAATTGGGTTAAGTCTGACCCAGAAGGCTGTTGGTGTGCAAATGAGCTTGCATGGCATCTCAGTGATGTGCCATGGCCTTTTCAGCTTCGTGTAACGACAAAGCTGCAGAGGAGAAAAGTTCTGCCTTCTGATGGTGTCTCATAGCGCGGCTGCCCTGCTGTGCCCGCTCCATGTGAGCTACTCCAGTAATTAGTGTTGATTCTGGAGCAAAGGATGAGGTAGTAGTGAAGAGAGGGAATAAGAAAAATGTTTTTGTAAATTAATTTGAAAACATGAAATCTCAGATGAATAAGAATAGCCAAATCTTGCTGTTTTGAACAAGTTGACCTAAAAAAAAACAAAGTTCTTTGTGAGTCTTGTCCCAAACCAAAGAAATATGGAAACTCTGTCAGTCAGGTCATGACAATCCTTAGAGCTTAAAGAGAGAAATTTTGACAGAATTCACTTTTTTTTACTCCATCTCATCTTATTAACATGCTCACAAGGTTGTTGGTGAAGTCAAGTTGTCCTCGACTTGAATTTAAAATGACTCTTGCTTGTCTTGCTGATATAACATAAGTCAAATAGTAATGTGAAACAGGTCTCGGAAAGCCCAGCTGTTCTTTTCTTTGCTAAACTGATCAACTGGCAGCTCATGAGCAGATGAATAAAACTATAAGTGCTGTATTGATTGTTTCATCTTTCTTATAGCAGAACAGAAGTAAGTGTGCATTGACCAGTATATCTATATTCCTTTTCATTCTCTTATGTCAGCTTCACTGTTCTTGTTTTATTAGACAAATAATCTCCTTTTCTGGATGAGTTTTTTTTTCTACTCTGATAAAATAAGCCAAAACTCAAAAGTGATGAGTTTTTGCTTATTAGTAAACCTGCATGCAGGGGAGAGAGAGATGCAATAAGAACACACTAGAAGAGTACTTGCCATTTTACCATAATCATACTATTTATCTATTAAGATGCATCCCATAGATTAAGTGTAAAAATAAAATGTCTGATTTGTATGATATTAATGTTTCACTGTGACAATTCATCTGTTTTTCCACTGACACAACTGTATATCAGTCAAGGCTGGAGTTTTGATGTGCATGTGTTAATAGCCTTTGGCGTTGTTAATTTAAAGATTGCATTTGTTTTGGTTTCTTAGAATAGTCCTCTGTGAACAATCCAAAGAGATGACTAACAGTTCTTTGTTTTATTTTTCACTGTTAACCTTCTTCCACTTTCTTCCCGTCCTCCCTTTCACTTATTTCTCCCGATCGTCTCCTTGTCCTACTCCGCATCATCTCCTCTCCTGCTGTGACCTGACCCATCTGCAGTGGATCTGCTGGATCTCAATGTTGCCCAGAACACCTTCCAGCAGCACAAACTCACCGACAACAGCCAGCTGCTTTCTGTCCCCGACGTCATCAACTGCCTGACGTCCATCTACGACGGCCTGGAACAGGAGCACAAAGACCTGGTTAACGTGCCTCTCTGCGTCGACATGTGTCTCAACTGGCTGCTCAATGTTTACGACACGTGTGTATGCCATCTGTTATGCATTCAGGAGCGAGATCATGGATAGAGCTACATGCCTTTCTGATACTGTCGCAGGTTTTTCATAATTTGCATGTTGCCTCAGGCATCCTGAAAATGTAAATGAGAAGTGCTACAAAGTCCTATAACACAATGATTGGGCCCTTAAGTGCTTTCTTGTCTACAGATTTAAAATGAACTGCAAAATACAATTCATTCATTCATTCTGTAAACTGTAAATATGAAACATTGTGATGTTGTCAGGTCGGGGTTTATAACAGCGAGCGCCTCTCTTGGCATGCAAATTGCTGTTGCTCAGTGTTTAATTTGGAGCACATAATCATGTTCACGTTTGCAAATATATTCTTTGCAAGCCTGAGCGGCATTAACATGCATCCATTTTGGTGTAATCACATGTGTGCACAGATGCTGTTAGCTAACATCCTCGGTAGCATAAATGCTGTTTGTGGCCACCCAGGAAATTTAATTGGAATCACACCATTTCCCACTAACAGATCTAGACAAAGAACACACACACAACAAATCAAAAAGTCCCTCTCTTTCCAGGCTCATAATGATTTTCTGTCACTGCTGTTTCATGCAGTATGAACATAGTGGGTAAAGAGGAGCTAGCACAATGAATAACTATGACTAACTGGTTGCCGTGCTTTCATATGTGTTTTTCTCTGTCTGCAGTGGTCGCAGTGGGAAGATCCGCATCCTGTCCATGAAGATTGGATTGCTTTCTCTCTCCAAGGGACACTTGGAGGAGAAATACAAATGTAAGCAGGACTGAGGAGGTGAAATATTTGCAGATGTAACCACAACGCTGTCCCCAGCCAACACACCCCCCTTCAGTCCAGCCCACACTGCCTGGACAAGGCTGTAATCCCGGCAGTATTAATAAAACTCCCAGCAAGGAAAAAAGTGTTTGAGAGCGTCTTGTCTAATTGGATGAGAGACCTCCTACGCTTTTCCCCCAGTTCTTTATTTAAATGTGAATTCTGTTTTATTTTTGAGGATTAGGGAGCATGAATGCAGTCTTGCTGCACTGGGAGGAGACGTGTCAGTCTGCTTCCCGCTCTGTGTCTCTGCTGCTTTATCTCCCTCTGTCTGTCTTCCTTTGCTGTCATTGCTCACACCACTGTTCATCTGTCTAACAGTTCCACTTTGTCTCTTCTCCTATCTTACTTACTCTCACTTACTCTCCTTTCCCTCTCTTTCTTGCCATGACATGAACCCTATCCCTGAGCCTATTGGTTCCACTGGCAGTTTCTATTAGCTTGAGAAGGGTATCAAGCACGGTTGATTGCATTCTTCCTCCTTTACTCTTTTAGGGTTTCATTGTCGGTTTCATGCACATACTCTGGCTGCATGGCGCACATACTTAACCAGGTGTTGTATAATCTAATGCCCTTTCTGTGGTTGTTGCATATATATCATATCTAACTGTGCAGCAGGCAGTTTGTCGTTGGAGATATAAAGAAGTTTATCGGTAAGATGTCATTTTAGTTGTGATAAAAGCGCTGGTCTCTGCTGATGTTTGCATGTGCGGCACGTGTATGTACATGCCAGGAGAAATCAGTGGCAAGCTTTACATAAGATCAAAGACAGCCGTAAGCAGAGCAGAAAGACCCGTCATGCTGTCCATTTTCTCCCCTCTCGTTCCCTGGATTACCCTCTCACCACCGTCTTTGCTCATTTTTATGCACGAGCTCTGTTACGCTTCACAACTTTATCAGGAAAAATGTCAACACGCGACATGTGTCACTGGGCTGGCGTCGTCAGCCAGTACAGCTCTGTCAGTCTTCACAAGGAATACAGGAGAGTTGGAGGCAGGGAAGGAGAGATTAGAGGGAAAAAAGCCTGGCATGGAAGATCTAAGACAGAGAGATTAAAAATGAATATGTTCCCCCGGTGCCTTCTGTGTCCCCCACTCCACCTCCCGCCAACACTTACATACTTCTCAGCACTTTAACTCCCACTTGCAGCTATGCCGTTACTCTCCTTTCACACCTATTTATAACTGCATCTTTTGTTTTTGATATCCACATGCTCTGACTTTTCTCCCTTCACTTGCGCTCTCTCAATTTTTTTCCCCCTCTTTGTTCTCACTCTGCCTCACTCCTCCATAGACCTCTTCAACCAGGTGGCGTCGGCAGGCGGCACGTGTGACCAGAGACAGCTCGGCCTGCTGCTTCACGAAGCCATCCAGATCCCGAGGCAGCTGGGGGAGGTGGCCGCGTTTGGAGGCTCCAACATTGAACCCAGTGTCCGCAGCTGCTTCCAGCATGTATGTTCAGAAAAAGACAGAAGCACACGTTAGATGCATACAGTACAATGTGAATGTACTGTAATCTTTCTTTCCAAAACCTCCAAACGTACATGCGTCCCTTTAACAGGTCTCTCACATGAACACAAATCAATTGTAGAAGTAGGAAAATGTTTTTTAACGAATAATGTAAAAGAATTGACCAGTTTCAGCTTCTAAAAATGAGATTATTTGCTACTTTCCACACCTCAGTTTCTCACACCGTTTGTTTGACACATTGTTTTGCATGAAGCCTCTTTGTGCTTGTACTCAATGAAAAGTTAAAAAGAACCAGAAAACAACCTTTGCTTCGCCTTTCTTTAAAAACTCTGTTTCTCCCAATAAAGTGAAAACCTCTCGGTTCTTGTGAGCCATTCTTTGAGTTTTTAAGTAAACATGAGAGAAATTCAGCCTTGCATGTTTGAGACCGTGCTTCTCTTATATGTTGCCAGCTTTTGTGTCGGTGTAAACAACATGCCTTGTGAGCTTGTTAGTGACATAGCTTATTTGTTTGCTTTCAGAAGCTTTCAATCTTGGATTTTCGGAAGTGAATTCTTGAATTGGGTTTAGTTTAAAAGGACCTTCATCTCCTCAGCTGTTTGAGTTGTTTTTATACTTTCAAAAAACACTTTATCACTCAAGAACTGCAGGCAAGTTCAGGCAATCACAACACCCACTGTAACATAATATATAGAAAACAGTTATTATAGTCAGAGCTACATGATTTTATTGAGGGGGTAGTTAAAATAACTATCCTGTTGATATACTGACACAGAGGACAGTTTCTTTTTTTAATGTTTTATTTTTATGAATGGCTTCTTCCCTTGAAATGGCTGCTGCACCCGTTTTACTTTTGGATTTTAATATGTTTTCAAGTAACTGGTATTTAGGACCATCAAAAAGCATGGGAAGCCTTGCAGCAGAGTCACAGACCTGGACGTAAACAATTGAACTCCAGCCTCATCTATTCCTTATACATGTACTCCTCTTTACATAACCTACTGCACAATCCTTCCTATGTAATTAAAATACATGTTTGTTGTAAACGCAAAGATTTTTGTTGCATGGACTTATGGTCCTGTGACACATACCAACACGTTCCTGATACTACATGATTCACTACATATAAAGGATACTTACCATCTATTTCATTAATTTCTTTCTTTGTACCCCTGAATGCTGAAGTCCTGTAAAAAGTGTATCTCTCTTTAAGCTTTGCCCAACCATGCATCCTGGAGTTGCTTCCAGACTTTTGCTAACTGTGTTTAGTTTTTTCCCCCCTTTTTTACTGCCTTGCTCAGGTTTATCTCTGGATGTTACCAGCATTTAACGACGTCTCCCTCCTCCCAGGTCCACTGTTTAATTTTCACACCGTCCCAGCTCTGGCTCATGCTCTGGTAATCATTAATGGGAGCCAAACATCAAAATGAAGTCCTATAAATTTCCCTGGTATCCTGCGCTGCATCTTAATGAACAGCAGCCAGGCAGTTTTTAAAGTTGATCTCACACTCAGTTTTCTTAAGATATCTCAGAAAGCACCACCACCCTGTTGATGTTATCTTTCAGCATGCTTGAGTATACACACACACACACACACACTCACACATACATGCACATGCGCACTGACAAATTGCTCACAGACCAGAATCATGAATCTCTGTGTCTCCTGCGGTTCAGTCACATATTAATCTTTCAATCATCCAACCATGTTGGCATCTCCTGCGTTTTCACGTTCATACAGATAAACGAATAAAGCCCTGTGCCACCCCAGTTTGCCCTGCAAGTGCAGTCACCCACTCCATTTGGTTTAATAGGTCTGTGATGAACGAGCCACACCGCCATAAATTTTAGCCCTTTCATAGCTCCTTTGTCGCTCTCCTTCATTTTTTCATCCATCCCTCCATCCAGTCATCCTTTCAGTTAGGCAGTAATTAATCTATAAATGCAATAATTCTGCCATTAGATGGAGAGAGGGAGGAAGAGGAGGCGAGGATGAGACTAATGTATGTGAAAGGAGAGACGGTGAGATTGTGCGGGCGAAGGTCAAATAGAAGGGCAGAGGATTTAAAGATGATCTGTTGTCAGAGAGAAGAATCTGTTGGCCATAACGTGCCACGTTAATCACAGGGTCAAAGTCGCCTTCACGGTTTAATGTCCAACATCACCAATAATCATAATCACTGCATGAATACAGGATCTTTTATCTCATAGCAGGATTTTATTACTTTTCACCAGGAATAGATATTTATTAAATTATTCAGGAAGGACTTAAAAGATTTCCTGCTAGTAAAAGCTGCATTTTTTGGCTTAACAGTTATGCTAAATGCTTTTTCCCTCTGCAGCTACAGTAAGTGAAGGCCTTCTGCAACTTTACAGGAAAGATATTGATTTCTGCTTGATGAGGTAGACAGATTTTGACCTGTTTTGCGTTTTGATGATTTTAAGCAGGAACTAAGTCCAGCTGGTAGATACTAAGAGAATTTAGCAAGTGACTTTTAAGGATTTACTTCTCCTCAAATTAGTTTTACACACTGGAAAAGAGTTTCCTGTAAGATTTGCTTTTACTGCAAGTGATGGAAAGTTTGAGTTGTGCTTGATTAAATTTACTTGTTTAATAAGCCTCTATCTGCTGGAAGGTATGTGGAGATACATGGGCTTTGGTGCATCTGTGTCTTAAGTGAATACTCCATAAAGCTTCTATATTTTCTGGTGATTATTTTGCTATCTGAAGGATATTATAGGGATATAATAAATTAGTTAAAAGTAAGCCTATCCAACCTGAATGTAAAAACTGGCAGCTATATCTGAGTGAAGAGGCATACACATCTGAGCATTTAGTTGCACTTTTAGTGTTGCAAAAACATTTTGTACAAATACTGTAATCTTATCTCATCACCGGTTGATGTTTGTGGGAGCCAACAGTGAATATTAATATAAAACGTAAATCCTGTTTTCACATTTTTGTCTTTGAATACGTTCATGTTTAATTTGTTTCAAATCCTATATTAGAGAGGATATGATAATGAAGTTGAGACACGATGAAATATTTCTCACTGTAAGCCTGTGAACGGCATGAGATGGAAACACACACACACACACAAATATATGCCATTCATTCTGATAATTCTCTCCTCTTATTGCAGATTTATTCTGCCCTTTGCTGCATTTGCTGCCCTTTTCGGGCATCAGGGAGGATGGAAAGGTTGCCTTTGATTTGTTTAGCGGTAACAGCCGCCATGTCAAAGCTCTTCAACCTGCGTTGGCTTCTGATTCATTAGAAGCTGAGTTAAAAAATATTCTGAACACCGCTGTGGTAATGTTTCTTGATTGAGTGCAGTTTAGGCAGAGAGACTGATTCCTTAAAACAAGCACAGTAGGTGCATGAACAATCAAAAAGGAAACTTTCCTTGGGTACTTAAAACAATAAAGTACAGTCCTTGGCAAAGTTACATAAACACATACACCTCCGAAAGTTTAGATCAGGAGTTAAGAGTAGCAGTTTGGGAGTTTCATGGCTGTTAGCTAACAGTACAGCTGTGGGTGAGTGGGACAAGGCAGTGAGGGTGTTAAAATTACTCAATATTTATTATGAGATATTCAAGCAATAAATATGAATAAAGAGCTCATAAAAGTTATTTAGTCTCTGTTCACAACTCAAGGCCACAATGTGCCTCAGGGAGTTGTCACTTTCATACCGTATATTTATATATATGATCATCTTAAATTTCTCTCTATGTTTATTAGAAGTTCAGTAATGAGCACAGAGTTACAGCCTGCTGTTTATTTCTCTTGTCTGTGTTTTTACCTCATGCTTCAAAGTGACTTTACAGTTTATCAGCTCACTTTGTTGAACTTTTATGGGAACTATAAACTTCATATGGTTGATAAACTTTTGATTTATAAGCTCCTAGCTCCTGACTTCATGACTTTTATGCGCAGGTGAACAACAAGGTGGAGCTAGAGCCTGCGCAGTTTGTTGACTGGATGCGACTGGAGCCCCAGTCCATGGTTTGGCTTCCTGTCCTGCACAGGGTAGCTGCTGCAGAGACGGCAAAGCATCAAGCCAAGTGCAACATCTGCAAAGAGTGCCCTATCGTGGGTTTCAGGTAAAAACTGTCAATACTGTCTTTTCTTTTTAAGATTAATCACTGATTTTTAGAATTTAGGGAGCACACACACTAAAGGGGTGATTAAGTAGACAACATGTAACACACCATAGACATATTTACACTAACTGTGACACTGTTGTAGTTTGTTCACTTCTTGTTGAACATAAAGGGCAGATCTGCTCTGGAGGGCAGGCATTTATCTAAATGTCAGCAGCTGGAACACCACTGACTAAATACCATCCAAAGGTTTGTAATGAAACATGCACACATACTCACAAACATCCTGGGCTTTACAGCATTCGCAAAGTTCACAGAGTCAGGCAAACAGCCTGTAACACACTTTGCGCTGGATACTTTCTTTGCTTCACTTCCTACTGATCAATTACACTCACACAGCAACTGCAGGTAGATAAAGATTTGATTGAAGGAATGAGGTCATTGCAATATTAGAGTTTATTTTTCCGCTAATTTAAAAGCATGTTTCTTTTCTTGTGCCTGGAGATGGTACTAAGACCATGCTAAGTGGAACAGAATGGCAGAGGAGTCCCCTACAGATCCCTTGCTATGCAAGCAGAAAGAGAAACGCATTCAGACATTTGATGAAGTGCACGTCTCCCAAGTTCTGCCAGTGATCGATGAGCGCAAGCGATGGTGGGAAGGAAAGGCAAAGAGCAAGAATGAAGGAGGAAGGAAAATGCATAGGCGGCATATTATGTGGTCTTAAAACATGGCGCTAAGCGTGATGCAAGTAGATTTCATTTTTGAGGTCTAAATAGCAACATTTTTAACCTGAGAGAGCCAAAAGTAACATAATATGAGTACAGGATTTTAATACTGGATGCAATGATTGTGTAACTATTTTCATGACAAATGATCGATGATGTAAAGAAATGTTTCTGAACATCTGTTCAAAGACAGTTTGTAATGAAAGGTCATTATTTTAAGGTTTTTTATTCAATATTTTTGCCCAAAAGGTGAAACTAAAGATGTTACATTCACCATTCTGTCGATTTGTTCAGAAATCATTGAGTTTGAGGAGATTATTTTCAAATAATGCTCATGTTTCAGACCTCCTTTGGCTTTTCAAGGTGAAAATGTAACTTTGGTTCAGGAGATCATAACTCCACTTAGAGGTCAATTGATAATGTTTCACAAAACCTGTTTATATCAGGCTGCTATAGATGAGTGAATTCATGAGCAACTGTTTCCTGTGCAGTCAAGTTAATGGCATTCATAACGTTCATGTCTTTACCTGCAGATATGAAAGCAACAGGTGTTTAGTCCAAAGTTAATTTGTTTTCACAATTACCAGCTGGTTGTATATTAAATAAAGTGTTTGCGAAACACATCCCTCACAAAAGTTGTGAATAGTTGTAAAACTGTAGCTTAAAATGCCAAAAACAAAATTGCAATTAGCAAAGAAGTTTGACTACTCTGCGAAAAGCAAAAATAAAAATAATGACAATACGTTTATCATTACTGATAAAACTGATATGATATTCGCTATTTCCCATTATTTTATTATTACGTTAATGTTTACTCTGGAATCGCTGCTAAGATTCTTGTTCTTTTAATAAATTTTACTGTTTAACTCAGTTCTGGGAAACCCTGAGCTAATTTCTTTATTAAAACAGTGTTTTATAACAGATATGAGGCTCTCACCTTTAATGATCAGACGGTAAATGCTTCATAATTAACCAAAACTGTTTAGTGGATAAATTAATTAATTCAGGGCCATCTCATCATTCCCTGAGTGAAGGTGACTTAACGCCCTCTCCTCATTGTAATATGCTGCTTGTCAGTGCGTAATGGCTTATTTGACTTAGTGCTGTCGTGTGCTCTGTTGCATCCTTTGATATATGGCTCTCTTTTGTAGCTCATCAGTCAGCTAACCTTGGGGAGAGCTGGAGAGGAGAGAAAGATAAAAGACTTGAGCTATTATGTCTGAATGGCTCCTGTCTCAATTTAGTTGTTAAATGGTAGTCTGGCTACAGCTGCTGCTGTGGACAACATCCCAGTGGTTGTTGTCAGGTTGTTGTGTTTTGGTGGAAATCCTCCTGTCTGTCATGCTGTCAGCATATTGTGTTTGTGTGCGTGCATGCATGCGGAGGATTATGTGAAAAAGTGACAGTGGAAATCAGCAGCTCTTCAGGAGATGAGTCATGTCATACAGTAGGGATGCAAATGTGCACATTCGTGCATGCACAAAATGGCAGACCCTGATGATGTAAAATTGGCATTTATGTGCTTCTGAACTTTTCTCACTTTTCGCCTCCTCTCTGCAGGTATCGCAGTCTGAAGCATTTCAACTACGACGTTTGTCAGAGCTGCTTCTTTTCTGGGCGCACCGCCAAGGGCCACAAGCTCAACTACCCCATGGTGGAGTACTGCACACCGGTGAGGGAGCAGCACCCACTATTTCTCTCGCTCATCTCATATCTCTTTCTCACACGCTCGCACATACCACTCAGCCATTTAATGAAAGCACACAGATTCACAGTTTCTGGCTTTGCTTACATCCAGAACCATCTTAATGTCAAATAAACTTCTGAGTGGTCCGACCGCTGCATATTAATGCTCCTATCTGCACAGCAAGCCTTAAGAACTGTTACCGCAGCATATTTGGACACATTTTCAGATTCAATTTGTCTTGCTCTGAAAACATGCCATTGCTCTGTTATCTTGTATTGTTTAAATCTCAGGGTTTCTCCATCATGTGGCTTTGAGCATTTTATTCATTAAAAATCAATTTTTCTAAAATCTCAGTTCAGTTGAAGCCAAGTTGGAACTTTTTTCTTTTGCCTCTGTGTTGTAGGGCAAACAGGAAAGGAGATGGCTTGTGATCAGTGTGGGAGACCATTTATACTGTTTTTGTGATTGGGTTCATCGTCTTAATTGTTTCCCCTTTGTCTTTTCCAATATTAATTCTTTATGTTCCCAAATATGCAAATGTTCCTGGTTGGAACTCCTAAATAATTATTTTAGATAAAATGGCAATTAATTGTTCCTCATGCAAATGTCCGACAGAAGTTGAACTTGGGAATTCCTGAAAACACCTCTCGCTGTTAAGGTGCATCTGTATCAGTTTAAAAAACGGCCAGTTCATGAAAATTTTTTTCACATGTGCAAATTAAATGGAAATCTGTCCATATACCACAACCCACTACCTTATTTATCGTTGGGTCGGCTGTACCAGAACTTTGTATGCAGGCTTATATGATCAGTCCTCACTTGTTGTCCTCAAGCAAGGAAGTGTTTAGAGTTAGAGGTGGGAAAAATTATGTGTATTTTCTTTATTTTCTCGGTCCACTTTGTTCATTGTGGTGGTAGGTTGTGTTGGAGAGTTCATGTTGTGTCTGGTCTGCTTTGTGGTTGGCAGCAGAGCAATCCAATGAACCCTCGTTTCCACTTGAGCAGACGAAGAAATAGTCTTGTGTAGAAGTGAACTTGGAAAGCGCGATTTAGTTTTCAGGTTGCCTGTGATGAGCATTTCAGGTCGACCCGACCTGGATTCAGAACGCCTGCAAACACTGACAGACATTTAGTTCCTTTTAGCTTCACCACATACAGGTCTGTCTCAGAAAATTAGAATATTGTGATAAAGTTCTTTATGTCCTGTAATGCAATTAAAAAACATGAAATGTCATACATTGTGTATTCATTACAAATCAACTGAAATATTGCAAGCCTTTTATTGTTTCAATGTCTC